>JAPMLY010001253.1:0-113883 GCA_026401115.1 Tetraselmis chui
CATATCGCAGGCCTGAAACTCGTTCCTCACTCAGGCAACCCTTACCTCCTCCTCGGAGCCTACATGCCACAGCTCCACAGCCCCCTACCAACACGCTTATACGCGGAGGTCGCGGCGTGGGGCCTCCGCCTGATGGACGACTACCCAACTCACCGCATCCTCTGGGGCGGCGACTTCCAAACGACCACCACACAAGGTACAGGCAACCCCGCCCTCACCTCCTTACTCGAATCACACCTCCGACCCCTCCACCCCCCACTCCCCACCTTTCCCAGTAGCGGAGGTTGCCTCGACCACTGGCTCACCCCTCCCCCCTCCCCTCTCAGTCTCAACCCGCCTGCGTGCTCGACTTTCACCTCTCCCTCACACTTCTCCGACCACTCAGCGATACACCTAGTTATACCTGCCCCCTCCTCCCTCATCGCTCGGCCACCCTCGGCCCACAACCCTCCCCGCACTCACCACACCACCCGCAAACTCACCTTCAAACTCCCACTCCAACCGCACCACATTACATCATACCAACGTAGCACACCCTCCCTTATCAACCACACGGCCTCCCTCCACGCAGAGATTCTCAATACAACCCCTTCCATGGCCTCTCCCGATACCCTCGACACCCTAGCCTCGAAATTTACTGCACTACTCTCCCAACATATGGACCACGCGGCCACCATATGGCCCCTCCTATCCCCGAAGAAACCCCGCCCCACTACCTCGACCATTAATCCCACCTGGCTCTCTAAAAAAACACACAGACTCATTCGTAAACTCCGCAAATGTAGCACCAACGGCGGCCCCCTACCCCTAGCCCAAACCCTCCTTCAAACCTCTGACTATCTTTCCCCTACCGATATCCACCACCAGTGCCAGGCACGCATACGCCAACTACTCCGAACAACCACTACAGATATACTCCAAAAGATTAAAACCCGCACCAACACTGCCTACGACGCCTCCCCAAAATCCTCCCACCGCCGCTTAAAAATTAAAAGCGGCCTCCTCCCCGCGACCACAGCAACTACAACTCTCCACCGCATTACCAAGCCCGATAAAACCACAGCATCCTCCCCCTCAGCCGTCATTAAGGCGGTCCACTCCCACTTCACCACCGAACTCACGCGAGCCACCCCGCCCGACCTCCCAATACCCCCCTGGGAACACCCCGACAACCCTGACAACTTCAACATCGAACCCCGAGGGGACCCCACACTCACACTAGCCGACATGATTACCCGCGATACATTCGATAAAACCCTCAACTCGCTAGGCACAGGCAAAGCCCCCGGCCCCGACGGTATCCCCAACGAAATTCTCAAGTTCCTACCCCCGGAGACCCGCTCCACCCTCTTCTCCCTCCTATCCCTCCTTGCCCATAACTCCTACACACCCCCTGAATGGTGCCATAGCACAACATGCCTATTACATAAAAAAGGGGACCCCACCCTCCTTGACAACTACCGCCCCATCGCCCTCATGAATAACCTTCTTAAGCTATGGACAGCACTAATCAAAGACGCAGGCTCGAAATACGCCGAAACCCACGGCATCCTCAGCGACCAACAGGATGGCTTTCGACAACACCGCAACATCCACGACGCCCTCTCCTCCATCATCATGGCCATGGAGGACGCAAAACTCCACAACAAAGACATCTACGTCATGTACGCAGACTTCAAGGGCGCCTTCAACGCAGCAGACCACCGCATCATGTTCAAACACATGAGGCAACTCGGTATGCCCTCCACTTTTGTAGATACATGCGAACACCTCTACGGAGTCTCATCCACAGACTACATTACCCCGTATGGTCCCACCCCCTCCATAGACATAAATCGAGGTACCCTACAGGGCGACACCCTCTCCCCGTTCCTGTTTACCCTCTTCCTTGAACCCTTTCTTCGCTGGCTCACTGTGGGTAGCCGGGGCTACCGCCCAGGGCCCCCCGCCACTAACGTCGACCCAACAGAACCCACAGCCACATACCCCGGACACGGATTCGCCGACGACCTCAGCCTAGCCACGGGCTCGACCCCAAACATGGCCATCCAATTAAGGAAACTCTCCCTCTTCAGCGCCTACACAGGTATGACAGTCAACATCCGCAAATGCTGCATTACCGGCGCCCTTTGGCGTACAGGCAACGCCCTCTCCCTTGCCAACATCACCCTCCTCACATCCCGCCTCCAATCACAGTTCATCACCATCAACTCCACCCCGGAGCCCATCCCCACCATAGGCCCCTCGGATACATACCGCGTCCTTGGGGTCGAACTCAACACCTCCCTCACCTTCACCAAACACTGGCACGAACTCAAACGCACCACCACATCCCTCATCAACGCCCTCTCCTCCTCCCTACTAACCCAGTCCCGCAGAATTCGCGTCATCCGTGGCCTCCTCATCGGAAAACACTTTACCCTCCAACTCGGCCTCTTCAGCGACTCCCAATTGGACACCCTCGAAGGTCAAATATGCCGCGCCCTCCGCTCAGCCGTCTCCTCGGTACGTAACCTCCCCCGCACCGCCCTCCACCGGCCCACCTCCGACCTCGGCTATGGCCTCCCCTCCCTCAAAGCACATGCCGCACAACTCACCGTCTGCCACCTCCACAAAATCCTGAACTCCCCCGGTTATAGGGGCCACATGGCCAGAGCCCACATACACAACATCTCCACAACATACTCCCACTGGCCCACTGAATCGATAATGTCAGGCAGTCTATCCCCCCCCACGCTCAGAAGCCTAGTGCGCGCCCAACGCGACGCCGGTACCATGTTTCACAACATCCCCCCCCTCTCCCTCACCAACCCCATTGCCTCCACACTCCGCACCCATTTCACCAACCAGGACGCCGCACTCCTCACATCCCTCAGAGACAGAGCCACACATATCACAGACCCACACACATACAAACAAGCATACCACGAATTCTCACCCCGCAAGACACACACCTCCCTCCTTCCCCGTCTTAACCCCCTCTGGCAAAATCACATAACCGAATGGTCACAAGTCCTCCTCCGCGCCACCCCTTCCTCCTTCATCCTCAAATCCTGCCAGTCCATCACCAAACTCACGGGGTCCAACACCTCCCTCACTATCCCAATACGCCTTCTCGCCGCAGTCCTCACCGAACCCACCGACACTGTCCACAACCGCCTCCCCGTCACAAACCTCTACCCCAAACAAGCATCCCCCCCCACCACTCTCCACCCCTCATGGGTTCCCCTCCTCACGCCACACCTCCCCCGCCCTGTTAGGACTAGCATCCCGTTGCATAGTACTTATGTACAAGGTAGCTATTTGTCATCCCTCCACCAAGTTACACTAGAGAAGAGCGTGTGTAAAGCGCTCGGCGCCACGCTAGTCCTACCTACTCCCACGTAAAAAAGAGTAGAGCGTGTGTAAAGCGCTCGGCGCCACGCTAGTAATTCATCGTCCCACCGACCCCACGCTTCGCCTTCGAGCTTGTTGTCCGCGACTGTCCTACCATCTCCCACGTAAAAAGGAGAAGAGCGTGTGTAAAGCGCCCGGCGCCACGTTCGCCCCACCCAACTTTCAGTCTCACCTAGCCTTTCCGTACTTTAATTAGTACTGTTATTGTTTTTTCCCGAGGCAATGCCGCAACGCCCACCTTACTTAGCGAGAAGCTTAACTTTCCCACGGCGAAAGGAGGGAGTCAACACGAGCACCCGTCTATGTTATTGCGTGCCTACACGCCACAAACAACCTTGTTGGTTGTGCTTCCTCCTCCTCGCTGGTCGCTCTCATGCGTCGGCTAATTCGCCCGTGGACAGTTTTTCCCGCTACAACACGCCCTCCTCTCACTCTCTCCCCCTTCACCCACTCCTCCCGCACCAACACCTACTCCCCCACCTCAGACCACCATTTCCCCCCCTGCGACGTAACGCGAATCATCTCCAAACACAAAGACACAGAATACGGACAAACCCAATACATGGTCGAATGGGCCCCGGAACACCTCACGGAATGGGATATACAACTCCAACTGGACGACGGCTTCCGACTCATCTCTTCCACCCCCACCTCGGTAAACCTACCCACCCCCACCCCCGCCGATTGCTCCATATGCCACAACCCTCTGCACTTAGAACCCACCTCCACCTGCAGCACATGCCCGCACTTTGCCGTCCACTCCCAATGCCGCCCCGCCTTAGGCCCCGCCTCATGGCAATGCGACTGGTGCGCTCGCGGCAAACAACACGACCTCACCCGCCTCCACGAGGTCCAGTGGGCGCCTTGCCTTCAACTACACGACACCATCAGTGAGACCCCCTCCGGCCCCACCGCCCTCACCGCATTTAACTCCGGCTTTGTCCCCTCCACCACACCCATCCTGCCAGAACCCGGACCGCCACCTTGGACACACCGCCTTATCACATTCAACCACACCCCCATCAACCCTGACCTCGACATGCTCCCAACCGGTAAATTCGCCATCCACACACACCCATCACTCCACGACACAACCATACTATGCACCCCCGACGGCCGCGCGGTAACCACCCTTAACGGCCCCCGCGTCCGCCACCTATACCAACTCTTTCGCCCCGACCTCTCCGACCATACATTCGAAGAGGAGGTCTACAACCTCCTCACTCGCCTAGGCTCCCGCTCTGAAATCCACTCTCCTACACCCGCCACCACCACCCGCAACAGATGGGCCACCAGAGAAGACCTCCTCTCGGCTCTCCGTCACACATTCCACATCCAGACAGAACTCTACTCAGACCCCCTCAATAAATCACTCCACTCGCACACCTACCACTCACTCTACCCCGAAGACATAGTCTTCTCATCCAGCGGCAGCAATGCCCCACACACATGGCAAGGCACCAACATAGCCAACCCCGAATACGACCACGAATGCATGCGCCGAGCCATGGAACATGCAATCACCAGCGCACACCGCACAGCCTCACACACCCCCAGCGCTACCATCCTCATACTCCCCCGTTGGGAACACACCCCATACCGCCACTCCAAGTATATCAACTCCCCCTACACACATCACCTATACACCCTTCCCAATGACGCGAACACCTTCTTACCCCCAGACCAACACACAGGCCACCCCACCCCTACCCCATTCGGAACACGCTGGATGGTCGACATCTACCTAGTAGCTAACTCCCTCGCACTCCCCACCCTACCCTCACACACTGCCATGACCGCACTCCACAACACCCTCGAGTCCATATACGACACACACCTCCCGAACCCCACCATCACCATCCCACCTCCATACCTCACAGACTCCTACTCACCTCACTCCGCAGGCATATACTACTTCCCCCCCAACCCCACTCACCCCCTTACCTACCCCCTCCAAGAACGCACACAACTAACATACTCCCCCACCAGAGGCACTCTTGCTTGGAACTGGCAGGACTTCGTATACACAGACGGCTCGAAAAAAGGAAGCAGCTCCCCTCTAGGGGCCGCAGCCACCCACCCAGCCTCGGACACCAACGTCAAAATCCTGGTGACCTCTACCCCTCCCTCCCATACTATCAATCGAGCCGAACTAGCTGGCAACACAGGCTCGGACGTGTCCATTGGTCACTGGACCTGGCCTTACACCCTCATACCACAGACTCAAGGGGCACCCATACCATACATATACACAAACCTCAAAGCCGACGCACACACCCACAGCTGCAAACACACACTTACACCCCTCTCACAGACATCCAAACACGGCGCCCTCCTCGCCCGCGCCGCGGCAGACGGCGCCGACTTCACCTTCCACAAAAAACACACAACACTCACCAACACCCAATTCACCCACAAACAAGAATTCATATGGGGCGTCCACAACACACGCCTCCTCACTCACAACCCCACCATGCGATGTCCCATGTGTGGCCAATTCACCAGCAACGGCCACATGGCCGGTAACTGCCCATCCATGTCTGGCCTAAGACAGGACCGTCACAACAGCGCGCTACAACTCCTACTATCCCTCCTGGAACGCCACAACGGAGGACGCTGGGAGACTATCACTGCAGACTTCGGTAACAAACCCATCAAGTCTTTCACCCGCCCCACCCCCACCTCCACCCCTCTTGACTGCCACCCCCCACACCCCACCCACATGCCCACCCGCCTTGTTGATGCAGACGAAGGTCTCTCGCCCGACTCCCTAACCTCGTGCCCCGCTATCCTCCCCCCCGAAATCCTCCCACCTGCACTACGTCCCCCGGCGCACAAACCCGATTTCATACGCCTCCTCGAACCTCGCTTCGTCGGTCACAACAACGGCCGCCGCCGATACTCATCTATCAGGAAAATACAGATAGGGGAATGGAAGTACTGCACCGACCACAACCTCTCACACACAGCTAGCTTGATTAGGGACAAATACACACCCCTCGCAAATGCCATCCGAAACCACTGGCCAGGTACCGAAGTCGACATCTTACCCATAGTCATGAGCCGCACGGGCACTCCGCACTCGTCCACCATAGCAAGTCTCACCTCTCTCCTCACCCTCCGCACCGACCCTCCCGACAAACTAGTCACCAAAGCACGACTCGACACATCTCGCATCCTTTCTTCACTCCATGCACACACCGTCCAATGGCTGCATTATCTCCTCCTTGTCTACCGCACCAAATCACGCACGACCACTCGCCGAGCCTCCGCATAACGCACCTCCCCAAGCCATTCTTGCACACCGCTTTTAAACCGCTTCAGACCCTCCCCGGGGGGGGTTGATCTCGCGGTAGGTCGGGCTCCTTTCTTGAAGCTTCACAAGGATTCGCGAATGCGCACCGGGCAAGCATGCATACATTGAGTGTACGTTTGGGTCTTGGCAAATGCGTGCCACTTGGGCGTCTCCATATAATGTTGTAACGCCTTCTTACGGTGTGCTTCGTTCAACCGGTGCCATAATTGTATAGGTGGAATGTCGTCATCGGTGAGGTGTGTCATGAACAACAAATATTTTCCACGACGTTCATCGAGCGGCTTAATAAACACGGCAGAGGTATGAGAAACGTCGAGCTCGTCGTCGTCGTTAGGCGTCGTCACATGAACAACTGATCGATGAGAAGTTGTATAGCATGGTCATACATTGTTCAAGTGAAACACTGCATGTAAGCGTATTGTAGATGGTAATTTCAATCTGTAATTGTGTTTCCCAAATTGCTCCTCGACATAAAAGGCGCACGCTGTCGATCACGCATCTTCCGATTAGGTTTTCTTCGTACGAAGAGATTCTTTGTAACCATTGTAACCTTGTCTCCTCGAGCGAAGTGCTGTGTTGTCGTCGTCTCTCAACGTACGTGCATCTCATCCTTGCGTAGTTGTGACACCGAACGTGCAAGTACGTATACATATCGTAATGTTGTAACCGTTATGTTGCTTCTTGCAAAACTGGAATGGAAAGTCGTAAGTTGCACAACATGCCATGAGGCTCCTCAAGATTGAAGCCAAAAATCACCTCGAAGAGAGTGTGCTCAATTCCGAGTGCTCGACTCGCGTTGTACGCAAGCTCGGCCATTGGCAACATGGACGTCCAGTCGCTTTTATCGTAGCAGCATAAACAACGCAATAATTGCTGAAAAGTCTTGTTGACGTTGTCTTCGTTAGGCCGTCTATTTTTGGTTGTCGACTAGAAGACATGTTGAGATGAGTGTCCAATCGTCGCCAAAGAATATGCTAAAAGCCAATGACGAACTTGGGGTCGGGGTCGCTAGTCACTATTCAAGGCAATCCGTGTAGTCCATAGACTATACATTTTAAAAAAATGAATTTTCCCTTGTTGTCACTTCCTATATGTATCACTAAAAGTGGGCCATTCGAGTCAAATGCTCGACCACAATCAGGACATTGTCAAATCAATTACTGGCTATTGCGCAAGCAAGTGTGTTTAGTCAAAATCCATTGTGCCCCACGGTTTGTGTGGTGAAACATGTAAAGGGTCGAGAGCGGGAGCTATTTTGGGGCTGAATCTTAGCTCATCGACACTCAACGCATCGCTCACAGAAATGTTTTACGTCTTGGTGAACTCGTCTCCACCATAATCTTCCGAGTGCCTTAGCAAGAGTGCATGCAACTCATTTGCATGCTGAACCACCGCATCTCAGATACCAAACGTTGTCGAAGCTCGGCGGAGTTTCTCGGCACACGAAGGCGGTCTATCCTCCAGAAGTACTCCTATGTGACAATTTGCATAGAGAACAAACTACGTAACAATTAATTGCGGCTCATGCAAAAAGAACGTGAGAGAGCGTAAATGTTTGCAATGTAGTTGAATGTAATCGAAATGAAAAATGTAAATTGACTTGTCTCCTCCCTCCATTGCGCTGGCTTAAGTAGCCCATCCTAGCTCGCCTTCAGTCTTGAAGCGTCACGCGACCCTCGAAAGCTTGTCTCATGTGACGATTGTGTAAGATGAGGAGAGGGCCAGGAAATCGGTAGGCGTCTCGTAGCCACGTTGGGAAAGGAGAGTAACTATGGTGCTTTTGTAAGAGCAGTCGAGTGTAGAAAAGAAGAGGTTGAGCATCCTGAGTCTCTTCATTATTGCACCGCGGCGGGGGGGGGGGGGGGCTATCGGGCGGGTGAGGTCGTCCGCACGTAGCGGATCGGGCGGTGTTGTTCGAGCGTAGCGCGACATGTGACGCTTGCTGCCTTCCGCGTCGAAAGGTAAAATCACCGGAGTTTTTATAGGCGACGGTATGCTTGTATTCCGGCCCATGCTTTTGTGGAGAGGAAGGATGAGGGACTGCGGGCACGGGCGAAGAGATACCGGCATGGCGCCGAGGTATTGGGAGCCTTGGGGCGCTGTTGACGTCCGCGCAGGTGACCACGGAGGGAGGTGTACGGCTTGGAAATCGAAGAGGCAGAAACTGATGGAGAGTAGACACGTTATGGATCGGATCGGCGGTGATAGATACTGAGGAGTGGGAGTAACCGTCCGGGATCACAATTAGGGCGTCCTCCAAGACGAAGAAGAGACATAACGTGTGTTGGCTGGGCAAGAGTTCAACGAGTCGGACCGACTCGGACTCTCTGCTTACCTTTTTAACGTCCCTCAGCTCATGAAGTGCTAGGAGCACAACGGGGGAAGATGCACAATGTGTCTTGGGTAAGGGGGGGGGATCTTGTTCGTAGGATGTCCACTCGTCGTTCACCGCCGCAGAGAGCTCGGGTTGACGGTCGGGAAGCGATGTGAGTTCTTGTTTCAACAATTCGCGAAGCTGAGAGGTTAGGCGAGACCGCGCTTGTTGAGTAGTGGGCCGGCATAGGTGTGAGCTCGAGATCCATCCTTTGTGTGCCTCGAGAACGTCGTGACGGAGATAAGTGGGAGGGAAATTGAAATTGAAATTGTTTACAACATGTACCGTATGCGCCGGTTTACAACAAGTACCGTATGCGCCGGTTGTTGTCTCAAGGCCCGCCCAACAATGCCATACATGAAACTTACAAGTCAGGGCTAGACCGTTAACCACCTAATCCAGCGTCTCCAATGGGTGTTCGGGGGTTGTAATCCTCCCCGGGGAGTGCTCGATACGGGGTGATGGCGGCGTGCAGTTAGGGGCGTGCGTAGGTGCAGTGTGTGGAGGTGCTGCGAGTGGTTGTGCGGGATTTGGTGCGGTAAATGAGTGGGAGATGATGCAGCCATTGGACAGTGTGTGTATGGAGTTGAGCAATGATGCGTGATGTGTCGAGGCGTGCTTTTGAGATGAGTTTGTCAGGGGGGTTGGTGCGGAGGGTGAGGAGAGAGGTGAGACTTGTGATGGTGGATGAGTTTGGCTCATGACAATGGGGAGGGCGTCGACTGCGGTACCGGGCCAGTGCTGACGTATGGCATTGGCGAAGGGGGTGTACTTGGCACGAATAATTTGGGCTGTGTGGGAGAGGTTGTGGTCCGTGCAATACTTCCATTCCCCTATCTGAATCTTATTTATCGAGGAGTATCGGCGGCGACCGTTCGTCTGACCGACGTATCGGGGTTCGAGGAGTCGGATAAAGTCGGGTTTGTTCGCGGGGGGTCGCAATGCGGGGGGGGGGGGGGGGGGGGGGGGGGAATCTCGGTGGTGAGGATGGCAGGGCACGAGGTTAGGGAGTTGGGCGAGAGGCCTTGGTCAGAAACAACACGGCGGGTGGGCATGTGGGTGGGGTGAGGGGGATGGCAGTCAAGAGGGGTATGGGATGCTGTGGGGGATGCGAATGATTTGATGGGTTTGTTTCCGAAGTCTGCGGTGATGGTCTCCCATCGGCCGCCGTTGTGGCGTTCCAAAAGGGAGAGGAGTAGTTGTAGCGCGCTGTTGTGGCGGTCTTGTCTTAGGCCAGACATGGTGGGGCAGTTACCGGCCGGGTGGCCGTTGTTGGTGAATTGGCCGCACAGGGGGCAACGCAAGGTGGGGTTGTGGGTGAGGAGGCGGGTGTTGTGTACGCCCCACATGAATTCTTGCTTGTGGGTGAATTGAGTGTTGGTGAGTGTGGTGTGTCTTTTGTGGAATGTGAAGTCGGCGCCGTCCTCCTTGGCGCGGGCGAGGAGGGCACCGTGCTTGGAGGTTTGTGAGAGGGGTGTGTGTGTGTGTGTGTTTGGTGCTGTGTGTGTGTGTGTGTGTGTGTGTGTGTGTGTGTGTGTGTGTGTGTGTGTGTGTGTGTGTGTGTGTGTGTGCATCTGTTTTGAGGTTGGCGTATCTGTAGGGTATGGGCTCCCCAGGGTTTGCGGTAAGAGTGTGTATCGCCCTGTCTAGTGGCCTATGAACACGTCTGGACCTGTGGTGTATGTTGTGTCGGGTGGGTGTCCGTATGCAGCCTGGTTAGCTAGGACGCCAGTGAGGTCATTGCCTAATGAGTGGCTGTGTGCTTTGATCTTACCGAGGTGTGTACGGATGCCTGAGGCGCAGCGGGTCTTGAGTGTGTGTGTGATGGAGAGGAGTGTGTCGCGGTGGATATTGTGGTGGTATGCAGATGGGCAGTTAAAGTAGCCTTGTATGAGGCGGAGGGAGCACGCACTGTCTGTAAGGAGGTGGGTATGGCCTAGTTGGAGGCCTATGTCGATGCCCGCTAATTCAGCGCGATTGATAGTGTAGGAGGGAGGGGTGGAGGTTACCAGAATTTTGATGCGGGTGTCCGAGGCGGGGTGGGTGGCGGCTGCTCCAAGGGGGGAGGGGCCTCCCTTCTTGGAGCCGTCTATGTATACGAAGTCCTGCCAATTCCAAGCCAGATTTCCTCCGGTGGGGGAGTATTTTAGTTGCGTGCGATCTAGGAGGGGATAAGTAAGGGGGTGAGTGGGGTTGGGGGGGAGATGGTAGATGCATGAGGAGTGGGGTGAGTAAGTGTCAAAGAGGTGTGGAGGTGGGATGTTGATGGTGGGGTTGGGAAGGTGTGTGTCGTATTTTGATTCGAGTGTGTTGTGAAGGGCGGTCATGGTTGCGTGTGAGGGCAAGGCAGAGAATGCGAGGGGGTTGGCGACGAGGTAGATGTCGACCATCCAGCGTGTGCCGAATGGGGTGGGGGTGGGGTGGCATGTGTGTTGGTCGGGGGGTAGGAAGGTGTTTGCATCGTTGGGAAGGGTGTATAGGTGGTGGGTGTATGGAGAGGTGTTGTATTTGGAATGCCGGTATGGTGAGTGTTCCCATCGGGGGAGTATGAGGATGGTGGAGTTGGGTGTGTGTGATGCGGTGGAGTGGGCGATGGTGATTGCGTGTTACATTGCGCGGCGCATACATTCGTTTTCGTATTCCGGGTTGGCGATGTTGAAGTGGGAGGGAGTTTAATCCGGCACGGCCAGGCAGAACTGTCGACGAGATGACGCGTCGGAGGTGGTGGTGTCGGCACGGCTTAGGAGTGGAGAACCGCGAGGGCAGCACTAATGTCGGAGAGCGTGACCTAAACTAAGGCTAGGGATCAGCCATCGATGATTTTTCGATGTTATTGTCATCAAGCAAATATTGCCATCAGATGGTGCCATCGATACGGACACATGTGCCATTGATGGCAACTCGATGACTCTTTATGAAAATCGGGGATGGCAATGTTTATGTTTTTGATATCGGGGATGACAATAATTCTTTCTCATGCAGTCGATGGAATGATGATGGCATTCCTTGTGCTATCGATGGTGTGGTGATGGGTGAGGCCTTACCATTGATGGCCGCATGATAGTTATAGTCGACGAGTGCCATTTATATCGATAATTCCCGATATATATATATAATTTTTAAAGTCAAATTCAGTACTTCAGCGCGTATACACAACATGGGATATTGTCTTTCTGCATGTCAGGAATAATGACTGCTACGGGTACCATTACTTTTTCCTATAGTACTTCTTGTAATCATTTTTACCATTACTTGTTTGTACTTGAACCTTCTTGAATTTCAACTGATGCACGTAGTGTACTACCTTTTCTCATGTGCATGTTCCGAATTATTCAGAAATTATACGTATGCATGTAATTAAACCACTATAAACAATCAAGACTCATGTCAATAATTGTTAGATTTCATTGCGTCAATGTCATTTACAAGTTTTATCATTGTTTTATCAGAATGCGTCATAAAATACTTCTTTAAGATTTCTAAAAACATGTCACATTTAAATTTAGTGTTTTCCAATAATTTATCTCATTTATAGTTGAATTTCAACTACATGTGTTGAGTAGTTCATTTGATTTTTCAGAAGTATGCGTTCTTACTCATTTAATTAGATATCTGATTGCCGAAAAGGCGCGAGTCTTTGTTACACTTCGCGCCACTTCTCTAGTACTTTACGTACATTCTCTATGATTGACAGCTGTGTGTGCGGCTGGGAAACGACACTTGTCACGAATGGGCTTCTGTTCATGGGCTCGTCAATCGCCATCTAGCAAGCTATCGTACCGTCCGACAGCTAATCAGTATTTGATGATTTGGATTCCCGCACATCTGGCGGTATTTTCGTCTGCTCATGCTGCCAACGAGGCAACATGAAATCTTTGATACTACAAAAGCATCGAGGCATAGATCAATAATTCAATATACATTGATTCAAAGTACGGGGGGATCATAGGCTACACCCACTCCAGTCACGCGGTCACCGTCTTTTCCTCGGCTCGTGGCATGTATTTAATATGGATAGCGACCACAAACAATTCAAACACTTCAAAATTTCCGGACATCTTTTCGCGTTCGCGAGGTGTTGCGTTTTGACTGCCACTACTTCCGCCGCAATGCTTGTCCATCATGTTGCGATGACTCGTCCAGGTTTCTCCACCACGATGATATTATTCGGCGATTGACAATGTTTCTTGTTATTCTACCGTGATGCAGCCCGGCGAAGCTGCTAGGTAAGTGCATCTATAAAGTGTCGTTTCGCCACACTCCCGTAACCCTGTATTTCAGCGGCGTAGCGCGATGTGTCCGATCGCCGGCCGCTGACCTGACGAGGTACCCTGCTCCGTTATAGCGACTTTATCCTAGTGTTGCTTTGTCGGGGCAACTAACTCCTCCCCCGTTAGTTTGCAGTTGTCACTCTGCCCGCTTACCTGGGTATGCAGTAAACTACGTGAATAAACGATCCGGTGGAGTGTGCTTTGCGCCCATCACCACTTCTTGTCGCCGCTGCAAGTTCTCGTCACTTAGAAGTGGTTGCTCTAGTGTGTTGCTCGCCCATCCCTGCTCGTGCTAGCACGTATCAACTTATTTAGTACGATGTGTGCAAACACGTTGTTGTCATGCGCAGGTACGCGTTGCGAGCCGGAGAGCAATAGCTAGTCGGGAAGCCGGGCATTCTAAAGACCAAGCCCGAAGCAAGTGTTTCAAAGGTATGTCCGCAACTTGCGTCCCCCCCCCCCCCCGCCCCCCCCCTCCTCCTTGTGCATTCAAGTATGTTCAGTCGTCACGTTGAAATATTCTCACTTGATTATCCGACGTCCGTGCCAAAATGCGATGGCTGAGATGTTTTTTATTTTTTTATTAGGTACACAAAACTAAGTTTCGACACGGATCTCCAACCGTAGCCTTGTCACGGGCATGCTTCAACTCGTGAGGGTAGATGACTATTGTCAGAGAGGTGCCACCAACTTTCAGACCCGTCTGTAATTTTCAATGGTGCACATCCATTACCCTCAGTAGTCAGTTGTCGGATTTATTTTATAAATTGACTCCTTACATGATTATTTGTTTCACACTCATTGAAATGCGGTTTGTGTTTCGTGGGATCGGGACGATCGGGACGATTGTCCCCTCATCTTGTTGATTAAGCTGAAAATAGTCTTTGTGATGCTGTGTGTTATTGTATTAAGCAGTATTGTTGTTATGGTGAAGTGGTTATTTGCTGCCTATAACTGTGTTCAATATCATGATTTTTGCTCCGTTATCGGACAGTATTCAAGTTGGCGGCGCTTGTACTTCTGCATGCCTCATTTCTCTCAGGGTAATACCTATGGGGTCTCTCCATGTTCATCTGCTTGGTGGTATACGCTACAATTTCTTAACAGGAATTCCTTCTGTGGGCACAATTCTTTGTCATTTTAACTAAGTGAAAATGAAATGGTTGCTTATGTTTGTTGTGATGTTCCGCATGTCAGTGGGTTGTTAGTTCGCAATTGTTCTTATCCGTCCATGTTGTGACCTTTGCTCGTTAATTTATTTATGTCTTGTTGCCAGGTAATACGAAGCGTGGAGAGTCGTGAAGATCAAGAGTGAAGTTGAAGGAGCTGAAGAACTTCCGTAGTCTTTAGAAGTTTAGAAGTAGTTAGAAATTACAATCGTCTTTGTGTTAGTTGAGAATGTCCTAAGAAGAACATATGGATCGTTTAGTAGGCACACAAAAAATTGTTAAAATATGATATTCATTAATAACGAAACTGTAATCGCACATTTGCCGAAAGATTTTAACGCTTGTCATGTCCCATTTATCTCCCGATGATAGCACTACACCCCGCTGACTACCTTTTTGCGTCATGCCAACGAGGGCATGGCGCGCTGCCATAACCCCAATGCGAAATGCTTGAGCACGTTCGCATTGGGAAGAGTGGGGTGTGGGAATTGAGGGTTTGCCACTTTGTATGGGATAGATTGTATGGGATACGTACCAGCTAATTCTAGAGTATTGTAGTACTTTGTGGATCTGCCATATCTGTGTGCACGATTGATTACATTGATGGCAATGTTAAAGATGTCGACATCGAACATGCTGATGTTGATGATGATAGTTGGCGCCGAAGGCAATGTCGATGCCGATAATTATCGCTGATAGCAATAATTGATGTAACCAAAATATCAGCCGGCAATATATTTGCCTTTGCACATCGTTGCCATCAATACATCCCATGTCAATGCGAGTCCCCATCGGTCATCGACTAGAATAAAAATCGCGATTGCAATTATCGGTATTTGCATTATCACTGTCATTCCACATCGGAAAATTGAACTATCACTCCCATCAACATCGAGAAGCCGAACCATCACTACCATCAACATCGAGAAAATCCGGGTGATCCCTAGCCTTAACCTAAACGTTGCCCGTGGCCCTTCATAGTTGTGTGGGGCACAAATAGGAGGTTCGGGCAGTGGCATGAAACCTTCGCGCACACACGCGGACGTCGTTGTGACGTAGTTGGATATCCAATTTTTTGGCGAGTTCGAAAATCATTTTCGTCGAAATAATTGTCTCGAGGGTCGGGGATAGTACAGTCTCGTCCACCATGTTGTGAAGCCGAAGCACGACTGGAGAGTGGAGAGGGGTAGTGGAGGCCTCTCTAATGACTGCCCTTCGCGAATAAGATAAGCTAGCTCAAGGCTCAGCCGCAACGCATCAACACTCGTTAAGCTTAACTGCGCGTCGTTAAATAGCGCCCGGAACTTTCCGCCGTAAAATGCTCTCTTCCGACGGAACCTCGCCAGCCCAAAACAAAGGAGCTATGGCCTTCAATATGAAGTTTAATCGCCGACCAAACTGATTAGCTTTGTTTTGGGCTTCCTTGCGATGCGGAGGTGTCATCATGCCCGCAGACGGCTGCAAGTCGCGCACATATCGAGTTTGCCACTTGTCCAACATTGCTTTTAGTTGTATGAGTAAATGCCGCAGTGTGTCATTGTAAAAAACGACAAGGGAATTGAAGCACCCTTCAAGGAATTTGTTTACAAGAAGAACCAGATGAGCACGGACAGGGAAAGTGGGAGGGGAAACAAGAGGGCAAGAGTGACAAGAGGATCACGGAATCCAAAGCACAGCAAAAGGAAAGCACCCTTCAAGGCGATACCTCCAATGCTTAACCGCCTCATAGACCGGCAAAGCATGTAAATAATAAGCAGACTAGGTGTTGCCACGTTAAGTTGGGTTTAGCTTACGCGCCAGTAATATATTGGATGGAGTCCTCCTCCCTCGTCTTGCAATAAAACTGTTGTAGTCCCTACCGTTGAAGCATGCGTAGCCATGATAAACGTCGCGTCCGAGCCGACCTCCGGAAGGATCAAGCATGGCGCGGAAATGAGCCGTAACTTGGGAGTCTCAAAGGCTTATAAACAAGTTGGCGTCAACGTAATCTTCCGTAGTGATCCTCCAAACAAACCCTCCGATACCCCCTTTCGAGATACTACCCGCATTCTTTCCCGCCTACACATATACTACGTCCAATGGCTACATCATCTCCTCCGCATCTGTATAATCAAATCTTTGCTACTTAATAACAACTCCACCAACATCACTTCTAACCCACCCAACCCGACCCTCACCACACCTTCACCACACCCTAGCAAGATCCTCCATGGGGCGAAGTGAAAACCCAACACTCACTTGAGAGGAAGGATAAGGAGCCCCCCGGCCTAAATTTTGTATCTTAAGATCTAGATGGTATGTACAAGAAGGACCTTAGACAACACCAGCAAGAAAGATTAATATCTAGAAATGTTGTATATCTACCATCTATCACATGCTTCATGCATCCCACGCACACATAATAACGTTATCACTGTCAAGTGTAAGCACGTTGGAGACGAATGGCAGAGGCAGGCATAGCCTTTACATGCAAACATGACAGCACACAAACATTATGGATACACTTTGTCCGTAGCAGCGACTAATGATAGTTACACTTTCCTTCAAGACGGTAGGGGCCATGTTAATTGTTTTTTGGGGTCAAGAATAAACGAAAAAGCTTGTTTGCTGATACTCCCAATTTCCTATTTTCGCTGCTGTTTATTTACAGCGAAAATTTTCAAATCGTCCACTCCGCTCGTCGCCC
The DNA here is from genome assembly GCA_026401115.1 of Tetraselmis chui. Classification (NCBI taxonomy): domain Eukaryota; kingdom Viridiplantae; phylum Chlorophyta; class Chlorodendrophyceae; order Chlorodendrales; family Chlorodendraceae; genus Tetraselmis; species Tetraselmis chui. The sequence continues at coordinate 17,213 of JAPMLY010001253.1, forward strand.
CTGAATTTTCCCCCGTCACTCTTACTTCGCTCTCGTTCTCCGCGGCCGCAGACGGGCGCTTATTCATAAACGACAAAATACTGCGGTTTCCCGCCTGCGCCGCCTTCGGCAGCAGCGCCTTCACCGCTGGACTGCTTTCCTCCTGACAAAGTTGCCTCACCAACCGCCCGTATTTCACCACATCGAATTTAGAGGACAGTCCGGCGGACGACATACATCGGACACGTCCGAAAATTGGACGTTCCGGAAAAGGTCGGTCATGGTTCCCGAAACACCACGCGATGCCCATCCATCCGTTCTCGTCACGACCGTCCAGCTGATACTTATTGTTAAGATACGCCGCCCACGCCATCGCTGTCCTCGAGTCCGGCGTCCACTCCAGTAGTCGCTTACACCAGTACATTCGCATGTAGTTGTGCATGTGTCCGGACACAACCATCTGCCACTGCGCGCCGTTCCAGTGCGGGTCATCTGTCACCCCAGCCTCCAGCTGCGGTAGCGAGTAGAGCACGGGACGCGGGTCTACGTCGTGTTCCGTAAGCGTTTCACGCGCCCAGCCTGGGAGGCCATCCCAACGGTCGTACGAATTCGGCGCGTACCATGCAAAGTTTCTCGCCAGCTCTCGACGAACAATGAGCTCCTCCAGAAAGGCGTGCCACGAGGGCTGCGATCCGGCTGCAGTCGAGGAGCCCACAACCCTGTTCCTTCGAGTCGCCTCATCCGGGGTCACCGCTACGACAGCCAGGGCCACCTCTAGGGCGCTTATGTGTCCAAAGTGAAGATACGGGGAGAGGAGCGAGTGACTAGGGTTTGACGGGTCGCCAGCCTTGCCGTTTCCGTAGCTGGCCAGGCGGTGCTCTAAAAAGTTTCGTAGGACGGCGCGAGCCTGTTGAGCGCCGCCGCGCAGGTTGCTGACCGCCGGCACGGCTCGGTCGACGTCGAGGGACGCCAGCAGCTCGTCTGGCTGGTCAAGCTGAGCCGAAACACACTCGTAGTCGTCGTTCAGTTCGTCACCCTAGGAAGAATCGACAAAACGTTGTTGGGGTCTCAATAAACGAATACGTTGAAACAAAAAAACTGTGACGTGTGCTCTAACTGCGTTTTACGTTTTGTATTTCACAGTCGTCGACGACCCCTGCAAAGCCGGTCGTTCCGGTGCCGCTACCACTCGTCGCCGACGTCGCCGCCGAGTGCGAGACGAGAAGGGGGACGGTTTGGAGCGGGACGAGGAAGCGAGGGAGGTGGCGGTGAAGTTTCGGGCGAAGGGACGATGCCGTCGGCTCAAGGTGTGTTGACGCCGTCGATATTGGAACAACAACTGACGTCTCGACTTGGACCACCGCGCACGTGGACTCGTGCGCGACTCGTGCGCGCCACTCCCGGCATATTCTCGCATACCTGCAGGCCATAACATATCGCTAAGCATCAAACCAGGTGCAGACTTCATCAGAGGTGAACTGAACGAGTGAAAAGTCGAGGAAGCCTTGACTTTTAAACCGGAACAAACCCTAAATATAACCTTAGCCTGTCTTTTGAAGAATGACGAAGGCGAATAATACCGCCTTATAGTGAAAATACCCATCGCATATTTCGCTTATCCTCGACGGCGACGCTGTGATGCGTTGTTATTTTTGGGTGTGTGCTGCTTCAAGCGCGTGAACCTTACCCACAGTCGCAGACAATAAGCGCAGCTTGTTTGCCCAGGCGCAACGCCGCGTCCGGTGGAGGGCAGCGTAGGAGTACAAGCTTCACACCTCTCGCCGTAAGCGCGGCGCGAAGGTCGACAAGGCCACCGATGAGGAAGGAGAAGCAACGCTCGTTGGCCTCGGGAAAGCGCTCGTACAGGCCGTACACTGCCAGTAGAGGGAGCTTCAGCTTATTGGCCATCGACGCCGCATATTCCTGTGCCAACGACAGAAATGAGTCGCGAGTCGGCAAAGCTGCATTAGTCCACTACGGCTTCTGGTATTTGGGCTTACATTTCGTTTAGGGTTTAGTCAAAACCTCAGCAGCAGTTGCCAATTCGGCCCTGTATTCAAATCACAACGCAAGGGCCGTAGGGGAGACATATACGACACACAAACAATGCTACGGTGGCAGCGAATAACACTTGACTACGCGATTCGCTATCGAAGTGCAGTTGGGTTTCCGCAGCCGAAAACGGAGACACTTGATCCAGCACAACGGGCGATGGAGGGAACGAACCAGGGCATGGTTGTATTCCGCCCGTACATCCTGCTGTACCCAGAGTAAAACGTATTTGCCCTTACGGACGGGTAGCTTATTCAACCGCGCTACCCGCTCTGCCTGTACCCCGACACTCTGTCCCACTGCCAGCATCACTGCCACGATTCTGTCGTTGCCAAGCGGACAAACGGGTAGTGGCAGGTTCGGACTCCGGACTTCCGACCACCAGCAAGGAGCTTACGACGCCTGCATCGGCACCGATATCAACAAGGAATGAACCAATGTTATGTCAGGTATTTTCGCTTAATATTCGCTTCATGAAATAGAAAAAATTCCTTACAAGAGAAAGACAGTGGAAACCGCTAATCAAGAAGCAGAAAAAAAGAATTATTAATTGACCGCGGGCGCGCCCCCCTCTTTAAATGCGATACGGATACGAGGGGAGTGGAGCTATAGTACGTTTTTACGATTATTCACGTTGTCCATTTGACAGCGTGGCATTGTCCTTGACTCTGCCGCTACCATCACCTCGTCCAATTATTTAGTTTAGGTTTAGCTAAGATTCCGACGAGCGACCGAATGCCGAGTATTACATTTGCCAGCCGGATGCTGCAAATGATAATGCACGGGTACTGCAATCACTGTACGGGAGATGGTATGCCCCACCGTCCAAGGACACCTACGGTGCCGTATTCATCGTATATCTAGAAAGCTTTATTTGAACGTCTCGATTTAATAGGAGAAATTGTTCGCATTATGCTCGGTTATCTTAAAATTTTTCTTAAAAGAAAAAGCAGTGGAGACCACCAAGCAAAAAGAAGAAAGGAGAAAAAAACCAAAGCCCGAGGAACATGCACGCACGCCACAACATTAGCACTGCCCTCTTGCATAGTGTCGCGAAGATATGAACCCAAAGTACCATGAAGAGCAACATAAAGACGTTGCATGAATTCTCGCCGCACATTCCCCCCAAAATGCATAAAAGGAGCAAATAAAAGTAGTTCGACGAACGAAATGTTGCAAGCACACATAACAATCAAAATGCAAAGAACGAGAGTCAGCACTACCCATGCCAAGGAAGCGATGAATTGCCTCCCAAATAGCTAGACGATCAACCAACTCAGCCGCCATGGCTATTGGTTGTTTGAACAGAGTGAATTTTGTTTGTGGTACGTAAAAACTGTGTTATATGTTTCCAAAAATGTTACTTGTATTTAATAGAAACTAGACCCGGAAGATAAAGCGGCGACATTGTTCAATAAAATATTTATACAAAAATCAATGGAATACCACACTTTGGATATGATGACACATTGTTGGTGGATTTCAATATTTTGCAGAATTCATCTCCGAGGTTCGCGGCGCACTTGGGGTCGGCGTCGAGGTCGTGACGGACCCCGCGATGTTGGTTCAACTCCCCAACGGCAACGACGGCCTCCCCGCGGATGTGCGTGTCTTGCACTACCACGGCATCCGAGGCTCAAAACATGCTCTTGATGCCGTGGTATCCGGTGTGTTCGGCGTTTCTAGCCCCCCATCTCCCGACGACGCTCTCCGCCGTGCTGAGAAGATCAAGTTCGGGAAATACTCGGAGAGGTTGAGGAGTCACCCTGACATCCGCTTCATTCCCTTTGTTGTAACGGAATTTGGCGCTCTCGGCGGCCACGCCGACTTGGCTATTTTTGAACGAGTTGGCCAAGCAAAAAGCCGCCTCTAAACGGATGCATGTGGGCAAGTTGTTGGCCTCTTGGCGCCGAAAAGGTTTCTCTCGCCGTCCATGTTGCTCACGCGGACAACGTCTTGCGCGGGTTGTCCGCCGCAGCAACATGTGGGGAGGCCGCTTCTTCCTTTATTAGGGTGCCTTCTCACGCCACGGCGCTCTTCACCCGCGCAATGGGCCGCAAGCGTCCCCGTGCTTCCTCGCGTGGCGCGTGAGGCGCCACTTGTCACTTCCAAGTGTTGCGTTTTTCGCGTTGCGTGGGAATTTCTGGCGTTCTCTTGTGCTTTATCAGCTAGGTTTTCGAACAATGTAGTGCTTCCCTTTGCCGTGCCCTGGATTTTGTGATCCTCTTGTCACTCTTACCCTCGTGGTCTCTCCCCCAATTTTTCCATGTCGATGTCCTCACCGTACTTCTTGTAATTATACCATTTCAATGCTTTCCTTGTAATTAATATAATATCCATAGTATGATATTATCTAAGATATATGATGTGTTGCACCCGAAGTCGCTCTCCGCCATGCTGAGAGACCAAGTTCGAGAAGTACTCGGGGGGGGGGGGGGGTGAGGAGTTGCCCCGACATCCGTTTCATTCCCTTTGTTGTCACGGAGTTTGGTACTCTCGGCGGCCACGCCACGGCTTTCTTGACGGAGCTAGCCAAGCAGGCAACCGCATCTAAAGGGATGCATGTGGGCATTGTTGGCCTCTTGGCGTCAAAAGGTCTCTCTCGCCGTCCATGTTGCTCACGCGGACAACGTCTTGCGCGATTTGTCCGCCGCTGCGGACGGCGTGAAGGCCGCTTCTTCCTCGGCATGGATGCCTTCTCCTGCCACGGCGCTCTTCACCCGCGCCATGGGCCGCAAGCGTCCATGTGCTTCCTCGAGCCGCGCGTGAGGCGCCACTTGTCGCCTCCACGTGTTGCATTCTCGGCGTGGCGACAAGAGGCGCCTCACGTTTCCTTAGTTTAATCTACTAGGTTGTGCACAATGTAGTGCTCTCCTTTTGCCGTGCTTTGGATTCCGCCGTGATCCTCGTGTCACTCTCGCCCTTTTGTTTCCCCTCCCACTTTCCGTGTCCGTGCCCATCTTGTTCTTCTTGTAATAAGTTCTTCTGCATATTTATATTTATCATCAAAAACAATAAATCGTACACGTACCTGTATAAACTACAAAACTACTAAACTGTATTAACTACAAAACAGCTGAGCCGCCGCGCCGCCGCCGCCTGGATATGAGCGCTCGGAGTGGTGGCGCGCGCTGTTTTTAATTTTTACGTCTCATCCTCAAATTGCGGAATTATATAACGATATTCTCGATTGGCTGGTGATAATTGTCGCTACCAGACAGAAAATGCGAAATAAACGCGATATGGCACATCCCATCGCCCCGTTTCCACGGTTGTTTCGTAACCTTTAGACGGACGCTGTGGTCCCCGCCTCTATTAAGCATCAGCAACAGCCTCTTTGGCTTCGCGCCCGACGACTCCCCGCTCTTGCACTCCAGTCGCTGCCACTCCGGACCTGTTACTCCCCGCAGCGCTGTGGAATGCCGGTAGTTGAACCTGTTGTGAAACTGAGTTATTAGCGTGTAAGGAGGGCTGTCCACTTCACGTTGAGGCTTGTACGCGTTTTAACACCTGGAAGAATAGTATCATCAGCGACCCACACCTGCGACTAAAAGCGCTTGACAGTCCTGTATGGAGGCAGCCAACCGCGCCTGCAGGCGAGTCCTAAAGCCTACCACCCTACCAGCACGGGCGGGGTTGCTGGCCACGCAGCTCCTGCGCCATTCGCAGCCCAGGATCGCATCCGGCTCGCGGCCGGCTGCAAAGTATTTCAGCACTGCCACCGGACCGCGAGCGACAAACGTCGCTCCCCTAAAACCTGGTAGTACAATTTCATTCGTACCAGTACAACCGTGCAGCATTACCGGTCTTGTTGCTAGGCAGGCGGCAGGCGGGCGGCCTTCATCACCCGACAACATTTTTCGCTTTATCTGCCACGCAACCGGCGGCGGAGCTGCCACAACAGCAACCACCGGGTCGTTCAGCCCATTGCCGTCCCCCTCGTCACGCTCCACCTCCCTCTTCCCCGCTAGCGCACTTGCGCTTCAGTCCCACAGCACCGTAAGAGGTTCCGCAGTGTCTCTCCGTAGCCCGAGCATCCCGCCCGCGAAAGGAAGAATGGCCTCCAGCGCCGCCGTGCCGTCCTCGCTGGCCGCATTGGGCGTCCGGACGACGACGGCCGGTGTCCGGGCTCCCGTACCCGCGCGCCTTCTCACCGCCCGTCCTGGCCTCCGCGTCTTGGCTCGCCCTGTCATTGGAGCCCACACCTTCCACAGTCAGAGGCGTACGGCTGCAGCCTCCGCACGTGAGCTCACCAGTGGGGAGGTCGAACTGGTGAGTACTGAAGCGACCCGCTCTCCCATCCGTCGCCGTCCACGCCGAACACACACAATTCCCGAACGTCGAGAAAATGTCTTCCAACCTGCTCACCGCTTCTCCACCCTTACTGACGAAAGCCACCCACTTCACAATATCCCCTCTACAATCATTAAAGTCCGCTACTATAGACCCTTTTCAGTCAAACTTTCCGGCACTGGAGGCTGTTTCGTGTCAGCCTTTTCCGCCGCCTTGGCAATTCGTCTGCCACGTCGTCGTCGTCGGTGGCCCTTTCCCGGACAAATTGTTAGAAGCCAGCCCCCGTCGCTCCCCCCCCCCCCCCCCCCCCCCCCCCCTTTCCCTCAAACAAGTGCCCTAATTTTCATCTAGGCTTCGTTATCACGGCTACGACCTTCATATCTTCGACTTTCCTCAGGTCACTTGGTTCCGTGTTATCTGCCAGTTGTGCGAACCGACCTCCGCCGCCCCTTTCCAACCTTACGCTCGCTCTTTGCAGGTCGTCTATTTATATTAACAAGTTTTGACATAGCATCATTGTTTTCGTTATGGAAGGATGAGGATGACGACGGCGAGTTCGAGTCACCTACTCCTCGCAAGGCGATTACCTTTTCCGACACCATGAACGAAGACGAGGGCGACTACTTTGAGGTGGACGCCCGCGTGGAGGACGACACCCTGAAGCTGAACAACCCCGAGTTCAACCTGTCGCAGAGCACCATTGACGCCGTCGAAGCGAAAGGAATCACCCAACTATTCGCCATCCAAGCCGCCGTGCTGAAGCCGGTGCAGGATGGTCGCGACGTAATCGGTCGAGCCCGCACCGGCTCCGGAAAGACCCTCGCTTTCGCCATCCCCGTCGTCGAGAGCATTCGCGAGGTGCGTCGTCAACTCGCTCGACCGTCGCCGCTCTATTTCCAACAAGTAATGTTTTACGTTTTTTTTGCTCGACATACTGATAAATGTTGTTCTCGTGGGTCACGTGTAGGTGGATCGTCCGAAGCGCGGGAGGCCGCCGCTGTGCCTTGTGCTGGCCCCGACCCGTGAACTGGCCAAGCAGGTGGAGAAGGAATTTGCAAGCGTTGCGCCAGACCTCACTTGCGGTTGCTTCTACGGAGGCGTATCTATTCAGGAACAGATGTCAGTGCTGCAGCGTGGGGTGGATGTGGTGGTGGGCACGCCCGGCCGCGTCATCGACCTCATCAACCGTGGCCGGCTCGACCTGACCGCCGTGTCGCACGTGGTGCTGGATGAGGCGGATCAGATGCTGGCGGTTGGATTTTGTGAGGACGTGGAGGAGATTCTGACGACTGTTCCGACTCAGCGTCAAACGCTCCTCTTTTCCGCCACCCTCCCGCGCTGGGTCACCAACATCACGCGCCGCTTTTTGAACAACCCTGTCACTGTGGATACTATTGGCGAGTCGGACAGCGGCCGTATGTCGGACACCATCACTGCGCTGGCCTGCCAGGTGCGTTCGACCGCTTTATCTCTTCTTCACAATTATCGCGCCGCACGTCAATCTCCTTATTTCACACACACACACACACACACACACACACACACACACACACACACGCACCCCTTCTCTCTATTTCGCACACGCACACACGCACGCATATACACGCACACACACACACACACACACACACACACACACACACACACACACACACTTTATCTGTACGCATGTGTTGCGTGCGTACAAAAAGGGCTCGCTATCCAGGTATAGATGCCACTTGGTTCACAGTGATTTTGGGCGTTGTCCAGCATAGGTTTGTCTAGGTCTGTCGTTGCTCATTTTATTTTGAAGGTTTTACCCTCCGTGTTATGAAGTCGAGGTGGTTGATGGTATCGTTTAGCTCAATTAGGTTTTGTTGATTGTTTGGTCAGTCGTCTTCAACTCTATATCTACTTCATTTTCTGTTCATACTTGTCGATGTGTTTTTGAGTTGTTGTATTAGCTGCTGCGTTGTTGTTGCTTTGATTTGTATGTCGGCTGCTTGTGTTGCTCTCGCTGATTGTGAAATATGAATGTACTGGTAAGGGCTATGTGTTTTTGTAAACTTTGGGTGTCGAGGCGGTTCTAAGCTGTCGCTGTTGATGTGCTCTTGCTGCAGGTGGAGCAGCACGCCAAGCCGAGCATGTTGGTGGACCTGATCGCTGTATACGGTAATGGTCAGAAGACAATCGTGTTTACGCAGACGAAGAACCAGTGCGACGAGGTGTGCGCGGGTCTGAGTCGCAAGTTTGCGGCGGAGGCGCTCCACGGCGACATTTCGCAGATGCAGCGCGAGAAGACGCTCAACCGCTTTCGCAACGGAACCATCAACGTGCTGGTCGCTACCGACGTCGCGGCTCGCGGGCTAGACATCCCCAACGTTGACCTCGTGGTACACAACGACTTGCCCAACGACAGCGAGAGCTTTTTACATCGGAGCGGTCGAACTGGTCGCGCGGGCCGGAAAGGTACCGCGATCGCGCTTCTCACGCCGCAGAGCAGCCGCGCGTTTCAGAACATCCTTCGCGACACCAAGGCTAAGATCGACATGGTGGCGCCGCCCGGACCGGAGGAGGTCCTGCGCGCCGCGAGTCGTCAGGTCGCTACCCGCCTCGACGCAGTCGATCCCGACGTCATCAAGTTTTTCGAGCCCGCCGCCGAACGTCTGCTTCAGGTACTGTCCCCTTTGTCGTATCACTCATCTGGCTGATCCTCTCGTATGACCAGCGAGACGTGGACAAAGGTCTTCCAAACGCCATCCGCAGATGGTGGCAAGGTTCAGTGAAGGAAAACTCCTTAGACGGTCAGCACAGCGCTACTAAATTTGCCATAATCTTTGTGTCTGTCTCATGTTATGAGCTCCATGTATATATTTTGGGTTGGTGAGTATCGCAATGCGCAATATAGTGGTATAAAGAAATAAGAAATACTGGCGGTGAGGGATGAAGATGTCATGCACTTAGGGTTTAGGGTTGCCTGTAGGTATGCATCGCTACTATATGGGCGATATCGCACGTTTCGAAAACCTGTTAACAAAATTATGACAATCGATAAATGGCATCGTTAGGAAGTCACTTTGGGGACAACTACGGACTGCTTAGTATTAGGTAGTCTGCGTTGTGGGTGAGCATTTCGAATGTTCGAGTATTTGGATAACATTTATCGGTTATTTGTCATATGGTTACGATTTGCGAAAAAAATGTGCATTGCTAATCAAATATTTGTTACGCATTTGTTTTGTGATGTTTCAGGTGAAGGACCCCCATCACTGCCTGGCGGCCAGCCTCGCGGCGCTGTCCGGCTTCACGGAGGTCCCCAAGCCGCGCAGTCTGATTACGCAGGAGACGGGGATGCAGACGCTGCGCGTGATGGCTGATGAGGGCATGATTGGGTCGCCCGGGACGGTGATGGGGATTGTGAAGCGCGTGATGCCGGAGGCGGTGGACAGCGTGGGGCGCGTCCGAATGTTGCGAGAGGGCGAGAAACAGGTGAGCGGCGGGTCTGACAAAACCCTGATTATGTGTTCATACGCCATTTCCCTGTTTCTTGTTTCAAATGGCCATAACTTGTGTCAAATGTTCAAACCCTAAACATGTTGCCATTGCTACCTTTCCATCACCCGTTGTCAACGAGAGCCCTTTCTCTCGGGAACCCTCTGAATTTTGAAAGCGAGTAAATGCGCCGTCTGAGTAGAGCTTTTTGAAACCCTGATTATTTTTAAGGGAACCCTAATTTACTCTGTCGCGTTTTAAACCCTAATCATGAACCTAAGGTTTTGTCTGGTATTGAGCCGTTTGATTACACATTCCCTAAGCTCAGATGTGCCCAGGTTATAGTTTAGTTAATAGTTTAGTGAGTATACTCACTTATTGAAACCCTAATTACCCGCAGCATTTCGTACTGGTACCGGCAATAATATGTACATATTTACGCGTCGGGGCCGATTTCGCGTATCCCTACGCTGTATACAACGATTTTCTTACAAGAAGGGGAAAAAGGAGGAAGAAACCCACAAACCTGAGCCCGAGGGGAAGGAAGGCATGCCACAGCATCTGCCCTCCTGCAAGGCATCGCGAAGATAGGAACCAAAAGTACCATGAAGAGCGGCAGAAAGACGTTGCAGCTAATTTCATCAATACATTAACACCCATTATGGAAAATTTGGTTCCCGTGGAAAACCCTATAAACGTTTCAGTGTGGTCCAAATTGTGGAAATCTCAAAAATACATGTCTTTTGAAATACAAAGAGCACTGCCGACACGAGGTCAGGGACATAGCGGATACCATGAACTAACATTTGAACAGAAATTAACCTATTACATATCGGACATTAGGTTAATTTATGATTTGAGTCCCCAATCGACAAGAAAGCCTAATTGCTGTACACTATTGACGTGTTGAATCTCTCTAAATCCTATGAGTACGAAATTCTTATTGAATATTTTTTCTTTTCTGCGCAGGGCGCCGCTTTCGACCTTCCCTTTGAGTCCGCGGCTTTGATGATGGGCCACGCGGGCCTGCTCTCGACGAAGGGCATCACGCTCGACGTTCCCAAGTCGCTACCGATGGACCTTTACAACTTCGACCGCTCGGCCGGCCGCGGCGGACGCGGCGGCGGTCGTGGCGGACGTGGCGGTCGTGGCGGCGGAAGTCCGGCCGGCTTTGCCAACCGCGCACGTCGCACGGACCGCAGTTCGAGCTACAGTCGCTACGGCGACGATAGGTCGTCGGGCGGTAGCTGGGGCGGCGGCTACGATCGACGCAACAACGATCGGCGCAGCGCGGGCGGCAGCCGTTACAACGAAGCCAGGAGGAGTGGCGGGAGTTACGGTGGCGGGAGTTATGGCGGCGGTGGCGACCGTCGTGGAGGCAGCAGTTCCGGGGGAAGCCGACAGAGCAGCGGGTGGGGGGACGGGTGGTGAAACCTTAATCGACGAGCCCTAGAAATTCAAACCCTAGGGTGAAGGAATGGGATGGAAGATGGCATTACTGTTCGGAGAGGAGGGAAGTGGCCATCTTCCTCGTATGGATGAGTCGTTTTATCGGGAAATTTTTAGATATAGTGTCGAGGATGGTGGTGGCGGTAGGGAAGGGGTTTTAGGTTATTCTAGAGAAACCCTAGTTTATGTGGGTTCGTGCTCACTCGTTGCGTCCTCAGCCGTGTTAATTGTAATCGAAAATGATATGTCAAGAAAATGGAACGACATGCGTCTTTGAAGGGGCCGCAACCACCCACCCAGCCTCACTCTCCTCCCTCAAAATCCTTGTCACCTCTACACCACGAACGCATACCGCCTACAACTACAACCGGGCTAAGCTCACAACCATACAACTCGGCCACCCTACCCTCCTATCCGACAACGCATGCTCCCTCCGCCTCATTTATGAATACATCCGCACACCATGCACCAACATCCCCATAGAGAAATACTCACAATTTAATATGAGGTGCCTAAATCCACCTAGGACAATGGACTTGGCCACACATACACCATACAACTTGACGAACCTAGCCCCCTCAAAACCCTACTGTCTACAAACCTCAAAAAGGATGCACAAAAGTATAGTGTAGCCTCCGCCATCACTCCCCTCCAACACACCAACAATCATGGGGACCTAGTAGCCACAGCCAAAAGCAACGGCGCGGATTTCACCTTGAAAGGACGACACACCTCCCTCACATCCACACAATTTACGCAAAAATGGAATTTGTGTGGGGCGTTCACAACACCCGCCCCCTCCCATGGAATGAAAATCTCATTTGCCCAATGTGCGCCGGACAATTCACTAGTAATGGTAATATATATGGCCGGTAAGTGCCCTTTTATGCCGGGTCTCCGACATGACCGACACAATGTCGCACTGCAACTCGTACTCGCATAACTAAAACAAATGAGCGGGGGGCGTTGGGAGACCATCACAACCGACTTAGAGAGTTAATCCATTAGAACATTCACAACACATACATTTCACGTACCCCTCCCTCAACTTGAAACACCCCCTACCATATCACCCCCATCACAATCACATGACCACTGGAAGAGTGGACGTAGACGGAGGTCTCGACCATTCCTTGCTTACTCGTTGCCCCGCGCTACTTTTGATCCCAAAAACACAAACTCATTATTATGCCCGCGCTACTTTTGACCCATTATTATGACCCCAAGCACACAAACTCGACTACTGAACCCCGCATAGTGGGGCATACCGCATCCCGCCGCCGATACTCCTCCATTAGTAAAATTCAGATAGGTGAATGGTAATACTACACAAATAATAACCTTAAGGACACCCATCACCTCATCTTAGGAAAATACACCCCCTTACAAATGCCCTCCGCTCACATTCGTATGGCACACAAGTGGACATCATCCCTAGAGTCACGAGTCGCACAAACATAACACACACTCTCACCCACACCGGCATCACTTCCCTCATACATCCTACAGCCGACCCACAAAGTATACCCTCCCAAACCGAAACCCGTAACAATGCCCGTATCATCTCCCGCCTACACATCCACAATGTCCAATGGCTCCACCACCGGCTCCGCATGTACCGCATCAGATCCGATGGCACTTATAAACAACATCGCAATTTCCGCTCCTCCCCACCTAATCTTCCCCACACCTAACCCATACCTTACCAAGGACATCTAAGGGGGAGTAAAGCCCCGCCGCAGCTTCGGAGAGGATGGGCAAGGATAACCCCCCGCCTAAATTATGTTTACTAAATTCCTAGATGGCATATACATGAAGGCCCTTAGACAACAACCACCATGTGAATGTCGCTTGTTATAAATCATTTTGATTTTGATTTTGCGTCTTTGCGCAATATTATAGTTTACGTGTCACATTAGCACAAAAAATTCTTCAATGATTGTTTCGAATTAGGGAATATCCTTTGGCTAAACATTAGCTTGTGACAATATCGTTAAGCCCATACTAAAAATTCTTTTGACACCTCACTTTTGTGTCCTTGGAGAATGGCGGAGCGGTTTTCATAGTATTGATGACCGGTAGACAACGGCCGGTCGAGTTTCCCGGTAGTATTGTTGTAAATCATTCTCAGTACAACCTTTCACACGTGACTCGAGTATGAAGCACATGTTTTGTTCGTTTTTTTGCTTCACCGTGTTTAACACCATGAAAATGACATTTATTACCGCCTATTTCATTGTTTACGAAGCACCGTAGTTTATGATAGGCAGAAGCCACTGAACAACATCGGCTTTCCTCTCTCTCTCTTTCTATCTCTCTCCCCATGCCCCGCCCCCCCTCCTCCTCCCCCCCTTTCTCTCTCTCTCTGTCTCTCCCTTTCTCCCTCTCCCCTTCTCCCCCGTCCCTGAATTCTGAAAACCGTAACGCAAACCATAGCAAATCCAATACTACCTGTCTTCCCATCCATCCATTCCTAAACATATTTATTGTAAGTAGGCTTTACCTCTTTGCATCCCTGTAGGGAAACTACGCTCTCTTCACCCCAAGCGCGCTGACGCGCGCCCTGCAGACGTCGCGGGCTGTTCTGTTGAAGCTCATCAGCGCCATCCAGATCCGCCGCCGACCTCACCATCAAGCCTGACGGCCGCCAAAGCCACCAAGCACACCACATCGCTGCGTATAACTCCCCCACTCGCGACGCACACTGTGCAGCGGCAGGCGCTACAGACCAGCGATTCTATCTGACGGTTCGCGGGCGGTGCTACGCGTACTTTGCGGGCGGCGGGTCGGTGCTACGGATCCTTGGCGCCGAGTGAAGTGTCAGCATTAAGCCAGAACGCGTCGTAGGAGAACAGGAGGCCGACCTTCAGTGATTTTAGAACGTAGAAGATCAGGAGGGGCACACTATGGCGAGTGGAGGAGGCTTTCGTGGTACTTCTGCCGGCCAGGACGTTCGGTTCTCGAAGTGCGTATTTTCCTGTCCAAGTTACGGCGAGTGTTTCACTTTGGGGAAGAGGAGGATTTCATAAGTGGTTGGGGTGGAAAGACAAAGGCTGAGCGAGCGTATGATGATGTGGGTAAAGGGCTGACGGGTGCTGCGTGTGTTTGGTGCTGGGCTGCTGTGGGTTGTGTGTGGCACAGCAAGGACAAGAAGCTGATGAAGAGCATGAAGTTTCCCAAGGAGCTGGACGTCAAGGTTGACATGAAGAAGGTCAACATGGATATCATGAAGCCCTGGATCGCGAAGCGGGTGACCGACCTGCTGGGAGGACTGGAGGACGAAGTGCTGATTGGCCTCATATACAACCAACTCGAGCAAAAGGTAGCCGCCCATCCACTTTGCATATGCATGGCGCACATTGCCGTGATCAGTAGCATCCCTACCTACCCCCAGTGCACCTATATATGTAGCCCAAGTGGGCTGTGTTAAAGCAACAAATCTGTCGGTTTTCCTATGGCCATGTTAGAACGTGCTTGATGTCACATTGCGTTGCTTTGGCGTGATTCCTGGGACGTTCACAAGCTTTGGGCTGCTGATAGTAGGGAGAGCCTCTGCTGATGCCCTACCCCCAACCGCGGGCCTGATGTGCCCGTCCGCACCCACGTGGGGTCGCGCTGCTAGGACGTGGAGCCAAAGATGATGCAAATCAACCTTACCGGCTTCCTCGAGAAGAACACCAGCTTGTTCATGAAAGTATGCAGCACAACACATGCACACACACGCACACACACCACTTCCTCAAACTTGCCTTTCATTGCCACCGCCTCTCCATCTTTTAGCGCCCCATCTGCGCAGAGCGTCCACGTCCTGACACAGCGCTTTGGCTCTCGGCGCCTGCCAGGAGCTGTGGAGCCTATTGGCGAGTGCGCAGGAGACACAGGGAGGTGTGCCGCAGCAGTTTCTGGACGAGGAGGAGGAGCGGCTTCGCAGGTTGAAGGAACAGCAGGAGAAGCTGGCGGTATGGCTGGTTTTTTCTACAACGTCGTTCTGCATAAGCCTTATGTGTGTGTGTGTGTGTGTGTGTGTGTTTGTGTGTGTTTGTGTGTGTGATATTGTATGTGCGTAACTGCTTATGAGATGCCACCGTTGGCTGTGTGATAGGATGAGCTGAAGCGGCAGCGTGAAGCCGCGCAAGCTGAAGCTGCCAAAATCAAAGCAGACACCGTGGAAGCGAGGCGAGGCAGCAGGTGGGACTCAGGGAGAAGGGACGGCCAGGTGACTCCGCCTGGTAAGGATGGGCGCAGGAGGTCAGAGAGCCCGAGGGGGGAGCGGCGCAGGAACAGCCCTCCGCGTAGTCGCAGAGAGCATCGCGATGACGGAAAAGGGAGGTCGCGCAGCCCGCCCAACAGAGACACCCATCGGGCCTCTCCCTCACGGCGACGCCCGTACTCACCCGATCGTCGGCGACGCAGCCCCCCTTCCGACAGCCACCATCGCCGGCAAAGGACGCCCCCCGGACCACCTCCCCTCCCACGTGTCTCGTCCCCTCCCCGGGGCCGGGCCCGGAGTCCCTCCTCCCCTGACGGCCATCGCCGTCGCAGGACACCTCCAGGGCCACCTCCCCTCCCGCGTGGCTCCTCCCCTCCCAGGGGACGGGCTCGGAGTCCCTCTCCGTCTACCCACAGGCACAAGACACCACCCGGCCCACCCCCCATCCCGCGGGGCTCCTCCCCACCCCGTCGGCGCCGCAGCCCTTCGCCTGATATCCGCCGCCAGCGCAGCCCACCTCCTCCCAAACGCAGGGCAGACCCCCCACCGCAGAGGCCCCGCAGTCCCTCCCCACCTAACGACAGAGGTAGGCAAAGCATACGATGCTATTTGCCGGAAAAGTATCCAACATATCACATCCTTTGTGTACCTGAGTGATATCTGTGCTGCAGGCGTCACTCCTGAGCAGCCACGTCACCACCCTCACAAGAGGTCCAGGTCAAGGTGAGAGGCCACTGGAATGGAATTAGCATGCAACGGCTGCGTATGATTCTCAACTCACATGTTCCCTCCACTCTGACCTTAACCCCGCATTCACGCAGGGATAGTTCCCCAGAGCGCGGGGGCGGTGCTGCTGATGGAGAGGGGCTGGGTAAGGAAGAGCGCAAGCGGCTGAAGAAGGAGAAGAAGCGTCTGAAGAAGGAGAAGAAGGAGCGCAAGAAGAAAGAAAGGGAACAGGAGAAGTTGGGCGGGCGGGTGGGGGGGCGCTCTGAGGATGAGTCTGAGGATGAGGGGAGGCGAAGTGGCAGCCCCGGTGATCTGGAGGAGCTGCGCAGGAAGGCGCTGGCTGCCATGGAGGCTAAGAGGGCGTAAAACGCGCACGCACTCACACCCACACCCCCACACACACTCATGCTCACGCAACGCCACTCTCTACACGAGAAGCGGAGTCGTAAGCATCTCTTAGGATTCTTATAATGCGCAGGAAATGAGGTTATTCGGTTGCTACGGTATGACTCCTTTCTCAGCCTTTGGGAAGATCCGACTTGGCGTGTGTCCAGATTAGCTCGTAAGTGTAATGCAGTGCTGTGTCTCCCTCCAATGTAGCCTCGCTGCTGCACTGGAACAAATGCTCACGTACTAAGGGGACTTAGGGGGGGGGTTCTGTCGAGGCGCCGCAAAGGAGGGTGATACGATCCTGGTGGGTGGCGGCAGATGAAAGACGTGCGGAAGATCCGTCTGTGGAGCCTACTTCAAGAAAACCGCCACTTCTTGTTGCGTAGAAGGACATTTATGGCTTTTTCCTGAGGACTTCGCGCTAGTCTCCATAGGAAGAAATTATCACGAGAACTTTTCTCGGAATACATCTTGCGCTAAAAGTCCTGATGGTAGCGACTTTTACCGGGCGAATTTAGCTACAGCCTAAGCAAAAACCCTAATGTCCCGAGTGTTTTCGCGTAATGAACCTATAAATTGCGAGTTGAATATTTGTACATGCTTTTTCGACTCTGTTCAGAATGGGTACAAGTATGGTGTACCCTTTCGCGTGGCGGTTTTTCGAGGTGGGGTGTGTCATTCAGCTTCATCATCGGGTTGTTCACGTTCTTGAGGGATTCATGATCGAAGCGGGGGCGGTACTTGTGTATTGAGGTTCGTCGCATCCGGTCTGACGAGGCTACTTGCGACCGCCCTTGGTATGTTGTGTGGCTAGACTTTATTATGGCCCCGCATCGCCACTGTGTTGTTGATGTTACGATTTGTAGCGCTCGCACGATCTTCAGCGTCCCTGCCTCGGTGGGTGCCACTCTGCCATTCCTTGGGAGCCTTGCGGCTGCTGCCCCACAAAGTAAGTTTGATGTTGACCAACGCGCTTCGGCTTCCCTTGGCACGCCTTCGGTTTAGTCGGTCCATGATTACTATCCCATCGCCCTGGAGGATGGGGGCCGCCTGGCGCCCATGCACGGCGGTGGAATTGGTTGACCGATCGGTACGTTTTGGTAGATGTCCGGCGATTTCCTGGTATGGGGTCTGTGGGCTCACGCTCTTTGCGCTCGGATAACTATGTTCGCACGAAGGAGTTTGTTCGTCGGTTTCCTTGTGTTCCTTTCCGTCACTTCCTCGGCGATGTAGTGCGCCGGGAGTTCGCGCGGTGCCTTTCGGCGGTTCTTCGTGGTACCCCGGATTCCTACCCTCGTCATGCTT
Organism: Tetraselmis chui; assembly: GCA_026401115.1. Lineage (NCBI taxonomy): Eukaryota > Viridiplantae > Chlorophyta > Chlorodendrophyceae > Chlorodendrales > Chlorodendraceae > Tetraselmis > Tetraselmis chui. Next base: position 35,088 of record JAPMLY010001253.1, read on the forward strand.
TGCAAGGAGGCGGTGCTCATGTTGTTGCTTGCCTCTGTGTGCCGCGGAATTAGTAGGCTCGCGGGGTTGTCTCTATTTACATATTCGCAGGGTGGTTAACACTCCTTGCTTAGAATTAAGATAGTTCGATGTCAACAGAGAGCTCTTAGTAGGAGGGACTCAAGAAAGAATACAGTCATCCGTAGGAATACATAGTCTCTTTACTACCTTCCGCCTTTTTCCCGACTGTCACGGGCCATGTCAGCCGCTGGGAAGGAGAAGTGGGGCAACATTTTCGTCCGGCTCGATTGTGAATGTGATCATGTGTATTTTGCGATCAAATTATTGTTTTTTCTTTCTACCTAATCCACGTAAATATCGGCACGCGCGCCAACGGGATGGGGTCTAACATTATCGCCACACATTGTGTTGGCCCAGATAGATTAATTCCGTGGCAAAGAGCCATTGAGGATTGTCCGAGATTTGATTTTTTTTGCATTTAAGATAAGTCGGAATGTGCGTTTCATGATCCACCACCAATATTTTGCCAACCTACGGGCGCGTGCGCTGTGTCGATCATACATTTATCTCTACTCCCCTAGTAAAATTGCATACCAGGCTATGCGGCAAGCTATAGCAGTATTTCCCACCGTGGCAAAAATATAAGGTGCTTCTCATTTTGTACACTGCATCTAATGCCAACCTTCTTCAATCGCATGCGCAATCCCGACTCGGCGTTACGTTATGATGGTCCGTGTGCTAGGAACTCTTCTCAAGACTCAAAGAAACCCATTTTCAAACTATTCGCACGCAAATTGAAATATTTTTGGAAGCATATTTATATAATCTACTGTTACCTGCCTCATTTGGATATGTGGCTACTAATTAAAGTACAATTAAACACGGACATTTGTTGTTTGACTGTTTCCCCCCTTCCCGCCTATTTACGGGGGCAGAAGTGAGTTATATATTACCGTCAAGGGGGGCTTATATGAACTAGGTTATTATGTGAACTAGGTTCTTAGGTGAACCGGTTCTAAGGTGAACTTTGCCACCATCCGCGAAAGATGAGATGATTAAATGGGGGGGGGGGGGCTTGTGGCAATTAAATGTCGGAAACCTGGGTTTGCACCCTGGACATTCAATTCTTACACATCGGACATCACAGCCGATCCGTCCTCCTCCTCTTCCGATGTGGCATCCCCAGACACACACACTCAGGCTCCTCTACATCGTCATTCTCAGACACACACACTCAGGCTCCTCGACAGGGTTGTGCCCGTGATCGTGTGCAATAACGCGACTTTCCCTTGCGTTTGGATGGCCGGCTGTGATAGGGCGGATCGTTCATGCGACGGTGACTGCAAGGATTAACTAGAGAGGTAGCGAGCAGGCAGGACAGGCGATATTATTGTAGGCACACTCGCTGTCACGATCAGCGTCCCTCAAATGAGACCCCGCGACGGCTCGGCGACTCCAGTGCGGTGCTGAGTACTGGCACTACCTAGCCCTTGCGCTAGTTCTTGCCAAATGGTGATTGAATTTCACTACCGAGTGTTATACTCGCAAATCGACATTCATCGAATGCATTTTCCAGTTTACTAGTAAACTGCCCCATTTTCTCCCACGAATATTCACACGCTACGCTCACCCGTAACGCATCAGCAGCGAGTTGCACTGTGTGGCATTTGATGAAGCGACTTCGACAATACTGACAATGATATTTCCTACTATGAAAGCACAAAACTCGGCTTTCTCTATACTAAATCACTGCTTTGATCAGTACGCCGACCATCGGAGGTCACTCCCCCCGGTGAGGTTCCGCACCGCGGCGTTCCACAGCGCTTTCGGCGTCCTCTTGGTAACCCGAAGGGGAGGCAGTTTCCTCGAGGAGCCGCCAATGCCGCTGACGTAGCCTGACGCCGGCGACGACGAGGAGTTCGACTGGAAACTGAACAAACCGCCCGTATTGCGTATTGGGCCCAGCTTATCGGGTCTCTCAACTCGCTCCGGACCGATTGACGAAGGCTCTCGAGTGACCGAGCTTGCATATACGTTAACGGGGCCGAGAGCACCAACACCTCTCGACGCAGGGTACCGCTCCTCACAATTCGACGATATTTTCAACGAAGGCAACCGCTCGTCTGCCAAAATATTACTCTCCTCGGCTGTTGTCGACACTTGAGTAGCGGGATGCAGGTTTGTCGTTTGTGAAGAAAACGACCCATGACGGGAGGATGAATTGCGATTATTCGACGACGGCGACGATGACGGCGTCTGTCGTAATATCTGAACATCGACTGCCGCAGTGTTGCTCCTCCGCTTATCGCCGTCATCGAATAACTCGACGGCATCGGGTGATCGCCGCAGTACTTTGTGCTGGTCCATTGACAATACGTCGCTGTCGGCTTTACTCGTCATCGATAGTCGGCGATCGAAAGACGACGACAATCTTTCGTCGACGATACTCCTGTCGCTCTTATTATCACGTTGGTCGCCAGTTCGGCGAGGGCCGTAGTCATTCGATCCCGAAAGTATGGTCGCCACATTACTGTTTGTTTTGACGGCCAAGTCTTTTCTATCGTCGACTTTTGAGGGCGAGCTGCAACTAATTGGCAGTCGATGAGTGGCCGTGATTATCGATGGCAAAGCCGAAGCAGATGAGTCACTCCGCCTGACACTATTCTCGGAAGCATCAAAGGATGCGAGCCCGGCTCGACGACCGGACGATGACGATGACGAAGACATCGACAGCGACCGTAGTGGATGAGGTGCGCATGATGACGGGGGTGTCGGGGGCGGTGGCCGGCGTTGCTGCGGGATCGGCATTGACGCGCCGCCGAGGACGGGCGTATTGAGGCCAGACCGCCAACTCCTGCTGCCACTGTGACGAAAGCTGAGAGAGGACGACGCAGCAGAGCCCAACGACGGCGATGGGGCGAGCGATCGTCGGAATTTCCCCGGCCCGATAGATCCTGAGTCTTTGTCGACGAATACCCTGGATGTGGTCGGTGCAGCATACATACATAAATTGTGTCAAGTTGATAATTGTGAAGTCGTATTCGAGCTGAGGCCATCACATTTAAATGCCGGTTTCACGGTACCGAACTCTGCCCTCCAGTTAAACAGTTGCATTTTAATTAATATGATATATCAAAGACGACAAGTTTTAGGGGCAAAGTCGAAAAGAGGTGATCGTCGCATTATCACTCACCCTGACGTCGATGACGGTGGTCGGCGATCGCTGTCAGGACTCACGGAATCGCCAGTAACCGCAGCGTCGTGGTAAATAGTGACGAGTGGCGGCGTCTTCTTCTTTGCGGCCCGAACCAGCCAGCCGCGCGCGATCCGTTGTATGGCGGTCGCGGCAGCACACTCCATCCGGGTGTGCTCCCGCTGCCGCCTGTTGCAGTTAAGACAAATAAAAACATGAATAAGAGCGACGACGTGACGAAAAGCAACCGAGAAAATATATCTAATTGGAACGTAGCATATAGGTAGCATTTCAAACACAGAAACAAATACTAAGCACAAAGGCTCGGACCGCCCAATAAGTATGATGTAATTGCGATTTACACGGGCTACTAATATAAAAAAACATTGATGCTACAGCACAGTATGGAATCTACCTCAGTTTCTGGACTTTCCGACGAGCCATCCACCCACGAGCGTATCTCTGGACCGTCGTCGATGCGCGGGTCTTCTCGTCCCTGTCACCCGCCCCGCCCGCCCCGCATCCATAATGCGCACAGTCAGGTCGACATATATCATGAGATGTACATCTGAAACATGTAATCAAGCTATTCTGCACAAGTCTTGGATGTCGTGAGGTCGCCGCCGGGGAATTCGAACATTGGCTTCCGCTGAGGTGGGCTGAGAACTTTTCGTACCTCAGAGCCGCAACCATGCGACGCGTCGTCCAGCCCCGAAAGTGCCGTTGCAAGGTAACCGCAGCGGAGCGCCTGAGGAGCCTGCACAAAGTACACAACTCCCGGACGTGAATCCCGGCAGCAGAAAAACAGATGATTGCGTTAATCATTTTCGATGTAAATGATTAGGCTTGAAACCTGGAAGCTGACGAATCGCTATAATGTACGACGCAATTTCGCGTACGCAATGAATCATAGGAAACTTGTGGGATGGATCTGGACAACAATAATTTATGGGTTGTTTTGGGGGGCCATACCCCTTTTGTGCTCTTGTTTTCCAAAAGTGGCCACAGGTAATGCTCAAAAGCACAAAAACGTACTTTTTCCCGTCAGGGCAGGTTTCTAGGTTTTACGGTTAATATTTTAGGGCTCAGAGTGCGTAGCATTTTCATTTGCATATGTTATTTGATTTTTTTGTAAACTAATATGAAACGCCATATAAATAATTTGTAATAATATTTTTGATGAGGATAGTACTCGTACCCGTAGGTGCTGTGCCCGCCTGTTTCATTTTTCCTTAGACAGAACATTAAATGCACTAGCCCATCTGGTCAATATACCATTTAATAAATAATATATAATTTAAATTGGAGGCAGAACTGTGTTTGAGAGCTTTCAGCGTAACAGAGCGACGCGATTGTAACGATGTACCCGTACTGCACGGTCAGGGAGCGTATACCTCAGGGTAGCGGCCCGAGTGTTGGCGAGCCACCGGCGGGCGCACTTTTGGGCTACGACGATGGCCACAAACCTGCGCCGGACCTGTTCGCGCCTGCGCTCGAGTAGCTCAATTCGTCGATCCAGCGCCACTCTGCGACCCAACCGCCCCCTGTCACGGCGGTCGAGTATTAAATATGGAAGGTATAAGTATTTAGTTTCAGAAATAACACATGATAAAAGTAAACTTCGGTTTTTATTCCGCTCGTTCACAAACAAGCGACTGGCTCAATGACAACAATTATAACTCGCATCTTGCAGCGTCGCGCTTCTGACCTGTAGCAGCGCTGAATAGCGGTGGCGTAAGGGTCGAGGCGTCGCTTGCGTGCGCGCAGTTTTCGGTACAGCCGCCTCGCCAGCCACCCCTGCAGCATCAGTGGTACGTATAAAGAGCGGTTTCCAGGAATTACGCGTGTTACGCGTAACAAGTTACGAGCCCGGATTACGAGCTCGTTTATATACAGCAGCATCCACATATTTCCTACTACGAGTTCAACACAAAGCCGTCCGCACCCTGGTAACCCTCTGAATTGTCACCACCGGCGGGACCACCTCTAGGTAGAGGTCGAGATAGGCGACGCGCTGCTGCCAACCGCGCCAGTGCCGCTGGATGCAACGCGCCGCAGACTCCTCCCGCGCCACCCCGCTTCCGACATAATGCCAAAAAAAAAAAAACTTTATTAGTATCTTTCGCTTCTTTTGGACAAGGGCTTGTGTCCAAAAGCTGAAAGCGACACGACAGCAGTTCTTGGCTGGGCAAAAAGAATAACTGCAATATCATACGGTTATTTTCGGATGTACACCGGATAGTATCCGTCGACAGTTCGGTGGTGCATATTATCCTCACCTCACCAGTCGCCCTCGCTTCACCTTCTTCATGTGCTTCCGAACCAAGAAGCCCCTGCCGCATCCCAAAACATTGCTTAAGAACCGAGCTGACCGCGCAGCACAGCCTTCTGTGAGGTGTTAGCCGAGTAATACGCGTTATTGGCGGACTACGCGGGAGGCGCAGGCCCACCGCCCCTTAGACGGCATATACTATTACAATTACTGCCTACCTTACAACAGCCTGCGTGCGGACCATGCCGGGGTGGCCCCACGTCATGTAGTAGCCCGCCCAAACGCGGCTCACGGGGTCATCCTTACGGGACACCGCCCTGAGGTAATCCACCTGCCGCCCCATGACCTCACCTCTCAGGCGCTACGTCTACTCTTTCCCCCGTCCCGATGACGTTGTCGTCCGCAATAATATGACGACGTAGCGTATGTAACGACGGAAACGACACAAACCAAAGCAGCCGCGTCTCAGACACCGCCTACTGTTGGTTTACCGCAATTGGGAAGCTCGTGATGGGGCTGAGCGCTATGAGTCCGAGCTCAATAGCAGGCGGGTCTACTACTTTTTCCGTGGAGTCGCGGACGACAGCAACCCCTCCACCGATGAAGAACGAAGAACGACGCGGGTACAGGTAGTTTAGCCACGTGGACGTGGACGGCAAATATATCATCTTTCGCGGATGGTGGCAAAGTTCACCGAAGAACCAGCCTTATTAAACTGTGTACAGGTTACAGACAAGCGGGGAGGGAAACCCTAACAGAGGATCATGCATGCTTTTTCTTGTAAGATTTTTTATTATTATTGTACATGGCAAACATATCGTGAGGACGAGCTGTATCTGTATTATCGGGTGCACATTATGGTGAAGGTACACGTACCTGTAAGCTGTTTTCGTGTTGTAATTAGTAGTAATTAATTAGTTACTAGTACGGGAATAAGGTGTTCACGAATAGAAGCCGAGCAATAAATTATTCCATTTCTTACAAGAAAAAGCAGTGGAGGCCACCAAGCAAAAAGAAGAAAAAAGGGAAAAACCTGAGCCCGAGGAACAGGAAGGCATGCCACAACATCAGCACTTCCCGCATGCAAAGCATCGCGGAGGTAGATAGGAACCCAAAGAACCATGAAGAGCTTAAGAAAGACGTTGCATGAACTCTCGCCGCACATCTCCCCAAAAACGCCGAAAAGGAACAAAGTAGTTCGACGAACGAAATGTTGCATACAAACATAACCGTTAGCACGCAGTAAACGAGAGTCAATTGCACCCATCCCACGGAAGCGACGAACTGCCACCAAAATAGCCAAACGATCAACCAACTCAGCCGCCATAGGCGCCAACCGGCCCCCATCCTCCAGAGCGAAGGGATACTAGTCATGGACCGACTACACCGAAGGCGTGCCAGGCAAAGCGGAAGTGCGGAGGTCCGCATCAAGTTTGCCATGCTGAGCTCCCAATGCAAGACTGCCCGGGAGTGAATCAGCCGAGCAATAAGTCAAGGAAAACGACAAGGGAAAGAGAGGTCAAGTAGGTCGCGAAATCGAGATCATGATAACGGGAGGGCTAGATGTGACGAGTACAGTCCTGCAATAGTACATTGCAGGACATTGTACAGGTACTCGTTACGGATTCCAATTCGTGCTTTTCCAAAGGATGGACGTATACTCGTGGGTACGTCGCTACTGCAATATTGTAATGGTGCTGATGCTACAGTACGACCAGTACCTCCCGGTACGTACAGATATGCATAATTAATCTAACCAGCCAGATGACGCGCCAAAACGAGCTCTTCGATGCAGAAGAAGCCGCGTCGTGAAACCCAATGCTAGGCAGGCCGCGTCTCGAGGCAGATGACGACGGTTAGACAGCCCTATCGCCTGACACGGTAGCGTAGCTTGCATGCGTAATTGGTCTGGGCTGAAACCTATTTAAGCCCAATGCAGTAGAGGGAGGTGACAGAACATTTTAACAATTCCTTTGTTCACTTACAACATCAACTGCCTAAGTACAGCAGTGAAACATCTTTCACCATTTGCCTCTCGATAACATCTTTTGCCATCTTGCAACAACAGAACTAGACAGACTAGAACAGATTTGTGCTAGCGTTTAGCTTTCAGAGGCTAACCGCCACACTGGTTTCGGAGCTCTTTGGTCGACGCACGCTTTCGTTGCTCGTTGATCTGCTCGACGTTGTTTGATTGAGTTGAGATGGCTTCTCTAGGAGCTGGACATTACGTGGTGTTAGTAATTCACGTTGGAGGAACTAAACCGTCGGACTTGAAGTTGGTGTTTCTGCGTGAGCCTCGTTCTGGCAAAACTTGGTTCCCAGCGGGCTCTGTCTTACCTAACGAAGAGCCTGTCGACGCTGCTATTCGCGAGTTACACGAGGAGACCGGTCTTGTTTTGACACCGGATGATTTGACGCTGTTGAGTGGTGAACCTGTTGTTGTTACGCTACCTCAAGGACGACAGCTTGTCTACGTGTACTCGGCGTCTATTCCTGTCCTGTTTGCTACCAACAACTTACGAACACCTGCTCATGTCGAGCAGTCTGTTTTAGCACAATCGACAGTTAATCCGGATGGCACTTACGTCGTCCCGGAAACCATCAACATCGACGGTCTGACACTTACGCCCGCACAGAAAGGATCACTTCGTGCTGAAAAACACAAGAGTGAGTTACTTCACTTTGGTTACGTGACTCAATGGGAACTCTTTTTCCGTGCGATACGTCAACACGTTCCAGTCCTGTTTGATGACGCGTCTATCCCGAAACAGTTCCACATGTACTGCCGGTTTACAACGGTCGACTCTGGTTCCGTCTGGCTGCTGATTCGTGGACACATTAATCGATTGACTGGTGAAGGACCTACGGATTTACGAGTGGGAATGCCAATGCCTACCCACAACTTTGCTGGATTATCTGTGACCCTCACGGAGACTCAGCGTAAGGCTGCAATTACTTCACCGTATCAGACTGGTCAGGTACCTCATGTACGGGAGGATTGGCTCGAAGCACAGCCTCATCGTTTTGTTATGCTTGGGATTACGGCTGACTCGTACGACGCAGTGTTCTGGGTTACTTCACAGTTTTCTGGACACCTGGGTGGGTGGTGGTTGAACCGGAAAGATCAGCCCCCAATTCCATCTACGTACGACGAGCTTGTTACGGAGTTACGCAAGTCAATGTTTCTTCCGAACATCAAGGACGACGCAATTAATGCTTTGCTAAATTTTACGCAGAGCAGCACGATGAGTTACGCGGTCTTCACTAAGCAGTACAACGACTACTTACGTCGGTCTCGTCAACATCTGACAGCCGATGTACAGTGTGTACGCTTCATTAATGGCCTAGCGAACACTTCGCTCAAGAATCTGGCTAAGTCACACCGAGCTCAGTAGGGATACCATACTACGCTGGTGGAGCTGCAAAACTTTTTGAATGACGTCGTGACAGACTCGCCGGAACTCAGCAATGCGAGGTCTGCTGCTGGACCATCTGCTCAGCATTTTGAGGATTGTCGTCGAACATCTCCGACATCTACGATGGTTGTATTTGTACTACCGAAGTGGGCGAAATTCACTCAAGTGACTAAGCACTGGAAACTCTACCAAGAATTCCCAGCGAGAACTCAGCTTTTTACTCGTCAGTCACTGGAGAACCCAACGCAACATGAGGTGGTTGCTCCAGCCCCTTGGCATGTACAGCTGTGGTTAGTCGACGCAGATTGTGCGTTTAACGACTCACCAGAACCTACAGCACCTGATCAACCCGACTCGGTACCTGTACCTATAGACAACGCGGAACCTTCCATCGCTACGCTGCGACAATTTTCTTCGCCAGCTACAGCTCTACTGACTGACCTCACGGAAGCTCGCCCGTTAATTCGAACTGAGTTGACTGTGAAAACTCCTGATGGCGGACACCAAATTTCTGGATTAGTGGACTGCGCTGCGACGCTTGATTTTGTGTCAGAGGACTTTGTACGACGCTTTGCTTTACAGACTCGAAAGTCTGCAAGTAAGACTCCAGTTCGACTCGCTAACGGACAACGAGTGACTTCTACGACAGTCTGTGACGTCACTTTTGAGCTAGCTCGACACGAATTTCACCGGACTTTCTACGTCTTACGTGATTTACGCACATCTGATTTAATCCTGGGTTTACCATGGCTTGATGATGAACAGGCCTCTTTACAATTTGGTACAACCAGAATTTTTACACTAATGGACGGTACGGCTGTGGAGACTACCCTCGAGGAACGACGCCCTGAGTGTCTACTCCTGTCGTCTACGAAAGTTCAGAAACTCATGCGCAAGACGCGCCGCAGCAGGGGACGTCATGTTGAATTTTACGTCATTGAACTCACGTCAGCCACTAAAGAACCGACAGACTTTCACACTGGAGAGGAGCTAACAACACAGCAACGTGACAACTTCCGGTCGTTACTCTTCGATGACTTCCCGGAGTTACTGCAACCAGTCGACTCTCCACATGTAAGCCGACAGTGGGATCACCCCATTGAAACAATTGGCCCAATGCGACGTCAACGTCTGAACAGATTGTCACCCGCAGAGCGCGCTGAGCTTAATCGACAGCTCAAAGACGCAGTGGAAGCTGGTTTAGTACGACCCAACTACAGTGAGTTCGGCTCGCCAATTCTTTTTGTGCGAAAAGCTGATGGCTCGCTACGTATGTGCATTGACTACCGTGGCCTTAACGAGGTTACGCGTAAAGATGCTTACCCGCTACCTCGTGTGGACGATACTCTGGACGAACTTAAGGACGCGAATTTTTACACACACCTCGACCTCGCTTCGGGATTCTGGCAAGTTCGAGTGCGTGATCAGGACGTTCACAAGACGGCTTTTCAGACCCCTGATGGCTTAATGGAATGGGTCGCAATGCCGTTTGGACTGTGCAACGCACCAGCTACATTTCAGAGGATGATAAACGACATTCTTCGCGACTTTTTACATAAGTTCGTGACAGTCTACCTGGATGACGTCTGCATCTACAGTCGAACACTGGAGGAGCACCTGGAGCACCTACGTCAAGTGATGCAGCGATTCAAGGAGGAAGGGCTAAAATTACGCCTTAAGAAATGCTTCTTCGGATTACAACAGATGGAGTACTGGGCTACACTGTGTCAGCCGGTAAAATTTCGGTTTCCACAAAGAAAGTCGAGGCCGTTGCAGACTGGCCAGTGCCCAAGACGCAGAAGGAGGTTCGCAGTTTCGTACAGTTTTGCAACTTCTATGCCAGATTTATACACCATTTTAGCGACCTTACGGCTCCATTGACGGACTTACTGCGGAAGTCCCAACCACAGAAGGTTACGCTGACGCCTGCGTGTTTGGAAGCCTTCGAGACTCTCAAGTTACTGATCCTTCCGGAGGTCGGCTCGGACGCGACGTTCACCGTGGCTACAGATGCTTCAACAGTGGGGATTGCAGCAGTCATGTTGCAAGACCAAGGGGGATGTCTTCAACCAGTCTCTTACTGGGCGCGTAAGCTGAATCCAGCTGAGCGTGGTAACACTTACTCTGCGTACGACTTAGAAGCTTTGGCCGTATGCGAAGCTGTCAAGCATTGGAGGTGCTATCTTGAAGGCTGTTCTAATTTCCTTGTCGTAACAGACCACGACACACTGCGACATATGCTCAGGCAACCGAACAACAGGCTGAACAAGCGGCAAGCAAGATACCTGCGGGATTTGCAACCGTTTGTGGGCTCGATGACACTTGCATATCGCAAGGGAGCTCTAAACGAAGCTGACCCGTTAAGCCGGCGTCCAGACTTCGTACCTCAGGCCACATTACCCTTATTTTGGGATGGCGAGGTTCCGTCAGATCGAGAATTACGACGGAAGTCCCAACTGATGTTTGAAGACGCACAGTTAAATTCGCTTACTGTTGACGCGCTGCAGTTGAGCCCTGAGTTCGCTGATCTCATTCGCGAGGGGTTCTCACAAGATTCGTTTTATGGGGACGATGGTGAGTGGACAAGAGACAGCCGGATAGAAGCCAGAGACGGATACTTTTGGCGTCTCAATCGCCTCTGTATACCACAGAACTCTGAGCTCCGACTGAGATTGATCACAGAGCTGCACGAAAGTTCGTCAGCTGGTCACAGAGGAGTTGCTAGCACTCTTGCTAATAAAGCACTCGACAGATTCTGGTGGAAACGAATTCGCCAAGACGTAAAAGATTTTTGTGAACGCTGCGTCGTGTGTCGACGAGCGAAGATTCGACCGCAGATGGCTGCGACTCTTTACCCATTGCCTATTCCACCCAGACCGTGGCACACAGTTGGTCTTGACTACCTGACACACTTGCCTGAGAGCAATAGCTTTAACAGTGTGCTGATTGTAGTAGACCATCTAACTCGAATGGCCCATTTTCTGCCATGTACAGAGTCGATTACTGCCGAAGAAACTGCCACTTTGTTTTTACAGGGAGTCTACCGCTTACATGGACTACCCCGTGTGCTGATCAGCGCCCGCGACCCGAAATTTGTCAGCGCTTTCTGGCAGACACTCTGGAGACGCCTCGGAACGCGTCTGAACATGTCTTCCAGCCGACACCCAAAAACAGACGGGTTAACAGAACGCGTGAACAGCACGTTTCAGCAGCTTCTTCGCTGCTTCTGTTGGTATGATGGCTCTGATTGGTCGACACTTCTACCACAAGTGGAGTTTGCGTACAACGCTTCTTGTGCACTCGGAATTGAGCACACACCGTTCGAGGCTAACTTTGGTTTTCTCCTGAGGAGCCTCCTGACGTGCTCTTCAGCATGCAACCGTCGATTCCAATTTCGCAAGACGCGACAGAACGATTGAGATTGTTACAGGAAGTACATATCCTGGTACGCTCTGTGTTACAGCTACACAAGGACGAAATGCAAGCGCGCACAGAACCGTCTACAGCGCCACAATTCGCTAAGGGAGACAAGGTGTCAGTCGTCACAACAAATCTTTTTCTGCGAGGACAACCGAACCGGAAACTCAGGGACAGACAGCTCGGCCCTTTTCCAGTGGAGGAGCAAATTGGGAAACACAGTTACAGATTGAAACTACCAGCGACAGTACACTTACATCATGTGTTCCATGTTAACAACTTACGACCCTGCTCTACCGCTCCGCTACGACCAGCTGTCCCGGTGACTGTACCTGAAGGAGACGACGAGGAGTTCGACGTCTCGCACATCTCTGTTGTGTGCATCAAGTCGCTACCTGGACGACGAGGCAAATATTTGCTCTTCATGACGCACTTCAGTGACGACGACATTCCACCTGTCTGGCGCCGGTTGAACGAGGTGCATCGAACAATTGCGTTACAAGAATTCTTGGAGACGCCCCAATGGCACAAATTTGCCAAGACTCATGCGTACACTGACTTCATGCACGCTCACCCAGCGCGCATTCCTGAGTCCCAGTAACTGCTTCAGTAAAGGAGCCAAGAACCACGGAGGTCAGCCTCGCGGCGGCCCTCATTGATCTGTCAAGAGGGGGAGGGTACGAGTGTGACGAGTACAGTCCTGCAACAGTACATTGCATGACATTGTACAGGTACTCGTTACGGATTCCAATTCGTTCTTTTCCACAGGACGGACGTATACTCGTGGGTACGTCGCTACTGCAATATTGTAATGGTGCTGATGCTACAGTACGACCAGTACCTCCCGGTACGTACAGATATGCATAATTAATCTAACCAGCCAGATGACGCGCCAAAACGAGCTCTTCGATGCAGAAGAAGCCGCGTCGTGAAACCCAATGCTAGGCAGGCCGCGTCTCGAGGCAGATGACGACGGTTAGACAGCCCTATCGCCTGACACGTAAGCGTAGCTTGCATGCGTAATTGGTCTGGGCTGAAACCTATTTAAGCCTAGTGCAGTAGAGGGAGGTGACAGAACCTTTTAACAATTCCTTTGTTCACTTACAACATCTATTGCCTAAGTACAGCAGTGAAACATCTTTCACCATTTGCCTCTCGATAACATCTTTTGCCATCTTGCAACAACAGAACTAGACAGACTAGAACAGATTTGTGCTAGCGTTTAGCTTTCAGAGGCTAACCGCCACATAGACAAGGAATATAGCCACTCAAGCTCGGCAAAATGCAAGACAGCTCAACGCAATTAGGCGCCCGTCGGTGGCACAGCGGCGGCGGCGCCGTAGGGGGGTGAGCTCGTAGGCCAATCGGCACTCACCGCCATCTCCTCGTGGTGGGCGTTACCCTGTTATAACCCTATTACCGTGCAATGCCTAGAACGGTAGGGGGCTAGGCGGGGTGAGCCGACAGCAGCGATCCGCGCGATCTACAGCTAACGGGAAAGCCATGTACGGAGGGCTTTTAAAAGATAGTATATCTACACTACCAACGCCGCGATCGCCCACTCAGCCCATCCGATATGTTTTTTCGCGACTCATTACTCCTCAGGAATCGTCCCATTTGGGGGGATGGGGCATGCATCTCCGACATATTATTTGGCGAGGAGAGTACGGACGGATCAACGGTGGGTGTTGGAGAAGTGACGGGCAGCCGGGAAACATCGCAAGGGAAGGGCTCTCGCTACTCGCTGACCGTGCTTGTCGAAATCGTGCCGAGAGAGTTCAGTCGTCTCTCTGAATATCCTACCATGGTCAAGGAGGTGCTAATGCGCCATCCAAATTCTTGGGGAGAGGTTGAACTACTTTTCCCTTCTCTATGGCAGCGATCAACTTTTTCCATCTCCCAAAGGGACTTCCGCATTTCTATACTATGACTTACACAAATAAATGCATAGATCACAACATAATATCCGACGCCCCAGACACATATGATATCAACACTTAATAAAGCATCTCTCATAACTAATCATATTCATCATCGAAAGTCTGCATACTGTGCCCATTCGTCGTGCCATCCATACTGCCCTACATACTTCAGCGCGTTATGCATGAAACCCCGATCGATTTGGGTACCGCACCGCCGCGCACGAGCCATTCCGACACAGCTCCACTCGATTTGGACGGTGCTTGTGTAACTCGCGATGATCAATGCAAAGGTAGCATACGTGCCCGGGTATATAATATCCGACAATCTTCAAAAAATGAGCCGACGAGGGCGGCTTTACGTATGCCGCGTACGTTTATTTACTTTACGCTACGATCTCATCGCAACAACTCTTTTTTACTCATGAGAATTTTGAACATCTCCTCCCGTCGCACCGCCTCCTCCAGTGTCATCCCCTGCACCTGCGCCGACTTGTCCGGATGCAGGTCGATCATCGCCTGGCGAAACACCTTTTTCTCCGTCTCCCGCGTGCACTCGAACCCGAACCCGCGCAACACCTCCCACACGCTCCCTTTCGCCTCGAGCTTGGCGAGCCGCTTCTTCACGCGCCCTCGAATAACTTGCTTGCTCGCCTCCAGGTCCTCTCGCTCGCGGAACATACAGCTCACGGCCGCCTGGCGATCAGCGATACGGCGTTCCATCTCCACCGCTGCGCGGCCAGCCGCCGCCGCCCTCCCCAACTCGCTCGCGTCGACCGCACTCACGGCGCGATGAAGAACACTGCTGCGGCCGAATCTCCCCCCTTCACCCTGAGCGCCGCTTGGCTCTGTGATGAGACAGCGTGGTAATTATGAGTCGTTCGTTAATTGTCGTAGTATTAATTAATTTGACGTTTCCAACAGTACATATTTTAATAATATGATCAATTGCCATGCTTATTAGAGCTTGAATTGTTTTTGATTGGGTAGGCCGCTAAACGCGAAAGAGGGAAAGCTGTCCGGTCGCGAATGGGACAACCTCATACTCCCCTTCCCAATAAGCAAGGGGCCGCCATATATTCAACTACTCATAGACAAGCAAAGCGAATGTAAATGAATTGGCACCTTATTACTCATCTAAAATGAAGGTAAGCTTGAATATTCAACACTAGTATATGACAGAATTCAATGGTATATAGAATACCGTGGTAATGGGGGGGGGGGGGGGGGGGGGGGGGGGGGGCGTTGGAGGAGGGGATGAGAAAGTGTTGCAAGCGGGGGGTACGGACATACTGATTGTATAATGCAAAGGCGTTGTAATTGTGGCGTGTCCGTACCCGCTGACGACGAGCGTTGCATTGGAGCCGCTGGTGGTCGATCGGCAGACATCGCGCGGCGCATGTAGCCCGACATCGGACGGGCCGACGAGGTTGGCGGTCGCGCGGGGCTCGGTCTGTCGCCGGTTCCGCTGTGGACAGATACACAAGCACCAATAAGGATGTTTGCGACGCTGCCAATGCTGCACCATTAAAATAAGCGCACAAAATTAAAAGTCGGGCAAAATCAAGGAAAATTCATTTTGACCGCGAAACATACAATATCGTGATTATCAATGGACAACAAAAGAACGATTGGCGGGTTTGGTGCCGTGCATTGTCGTCGGACTTACTTGGCATAAGTTGACGAGTTGCCGGTCGTTGCGTTGGCAGGACGGGCGGCATACGGGGACGATGTGCGCTCGCGAGCAGATCTTGCAGCTGCAAAGAGGGCGGAATAAGAGAAGACAACATTGATTCGTATATAAGCCGTTAACGTTCTTGAAAAACGAATGCAATGGACAACCACACTGCTAGACACGAAATAAATGTTATAACCAAACGTAAACGTAAAATAATTACGATCAACTACCTCCGAGTCGGTCCAAAAGTGTTGGATTTACATATTGAGGCCGATTATTGAATTAATTACGTATGTAGCTTGAATCGAGCCAGGACACTTAAGGTTTAGCCGAGCCTCTAGTCAAAGCTTCCATGTAAGGATAATTGCAGCGTTCGACTGCGCAGCATGACTGACTTTTGCGAGTCGGTGTCGCGGTAACGAAATAAATAGAACTTCGCGGGAAATGGATCAATATCGCACCCCGTAGGACTTTACGTTGCTTTAAGTGTAGAGGCATATCTGGCTATAAGAAGGCTATGATATGGCAAAGCAAGCGTGATACCACTCTTTGAACGATTGCCATAGGATTCGACGGTCTCGCAAAACCGCATGCTTCAGTAAACCATGGCATATCCCGGCGACGACACCGGCGGAAACTATAACGCATTTGTGGTGTCGCAGATAGATAAACTTGTTTGCGTTCGTCAATTCCAAAATCACTATGAAATTGCTCTCGGAAATTAGACTCGGAACATATATTAGAAAACACAATCAATTCGCCGCCAGATCCACTAATGCCATTTGGCAGGACGAGTCCTAATTTGAACATTAATCGAGCGTTCCCAGAAACTGCGGGCGGGCGGGGTTGTTCATTACGGGACGGTGTAAACAAATATTTTTTCATTAGCAAGTGGCAATTGACGACTTAGCCACTGACGGAACAATACGGTTGAACATTACCAACGCGGTGGCATGCGGGGCTGCGAGCCGGGGGGAGGGAGGTTCACCGTGTTGACGATGCTCGGAGTATCTCGAAGGTGACGGACGATTGGGCGCTTCGGTTCCGGGATCGGAAGCGGTGGATACGGGCGAACCCGACCTTCGCCGGTTTGGCGTTACGTTCTCGGAGCGCGTGCCCTTGGCGTAGGAGTGCGTGTAGGGCGAGGAGGCGCGGTCCGGCGTCGGCGGAGTGTCGAATCGAACGTGTGAGTTTTCGCGCGCGCGCGGCGACGCCGTTCCGGAGGCGAAGGAAGACGAGTTGCCTGATGTCGGTGTCGACGGAGCGGCGGGTTGCTCCCCCTGCCGCTGCAGCACTTCCTCAACCGTATTCGCCAGATTCCAGTTGCTGTCCTTCAGCATCGCCACGCATTTCTAGAGTGGGGCACATAGGCCGCATCGCACGAGCGGCGTAGAGTGAAAACATACCAATGTATAGATGTGCACTAATCAATTTACGCGTTAGTAGAGCATATACTCGCATATAATTACCGCGTACAATAAACGCGCACCCTTCACAGTTCGCCAAGGATGAAGGCACACTGCCTGATTGTTCACTACTGCCATGGCTCGTGCCGGGAACAAACGAACGATACAGGTGTAGAGGTGGCTAGTAGATCATTGTGGTAGACTTATCATATCATATACAAGATAAATGTGTAAAATGATATCAACCGGACCATTTAGTCGACCGAGACGATTCACTTTAATAGCACGTAGTCGCTGCGGCGGCAGTGCATGCCGCACACCTCAACTGGGGCGTCCAAGAATGTGCAGAGCGCCTGTAGACGAAGCGCCACAACTTCGTTTCCGCCGTGGGAGGTGGCAAAGCGGTCCGAGATGCGCTCGATCTGCTGCTCCACATGCCGCGATAGCCTGCAACGGACGAGTAAAAAGGGTAGAGTCAATAGAGGAAGGCGTCGGAGGGGGTCTCAGCCATCTGCGACCAACACAACAACAGCTCCAATCTGTCGAGTCGCGCTTTAAAACACATCGTCGATGAAGAGATAAAACGATAAACATTTTTCATGCGCTTCTTCTCTTGTAGATTAATAATTCCAATTCCTTGATCGCTAAATAAGAGTAGTTAATAGCTAAATTGTGCCAAGTCAATTAAACAGTTAATGGAGGTAGTAAAATTTAGTTGGTGAAACCAATAAATAGCAGCATGATTGGCACATGCCACCGCTCCCGCCAATAAAGCACATGACACATACCCAACACGGTGAATGAGCCGGTCATTAAATAAACATATTTTACAAAATTGAAGTATCACTCGATCTCGGTTGATTTCCAATTGAGAAAGGAATGCCGAGTCGCCACCGCGCAGACAAACGGGATGGCAGCATTTTCATGCTTTAGTACTCATAGTAGCATGGGAGGCGCCAAAACAGAGCGCTCACGAGAAAAATGTATAGTTTACAAAAAACGTAAAATCGAAGAATAGATGACAAAATATCAATCATGAAGTATGAAATAAAAACATAGTAAATCAAATTAACAGCCATTCTTCTTTTGTCAAACAAAACCAGGAAAATCTGTCGAATATAAAGCCCAAAACAATGTACTTGTCTAGATATTCAAAAAAGCTAATCAGCATCACGTTTTGGCGGATCGAAAACAAAATGGATTACACAAAGTGTTAACCATTAACCATTAACCATTCGCAATCATAGTAAAATAGACAACGACGTGACAGGAAATTAAATGAGGTAAATGAGAACACTAAATTTGGAAATACACGATAATCGTCAAGGCAGGTTACCGTTGCGCCACCCGCGGCTGCGACCACGCGAGTAAGGCCGTGATTATGGCGGAGCGCTCCTTATCGCCCTCTCTCCCGAGGCGCTTGGCCAGCGAGGAGAGGCCTCCTCGAACGGCGTCGATCTCGGCCGCCGCAAACTCGCGATCCTCGTTCAACTGTACCACCACCGCGGGCGCGAGCATCTGGTGCCCCGACAGCACCCACCGCGGCTGCCCCACGGCCAACTTCTCCCACAGCCGCAGCACCTCGAGTCGGAGGGCGGGCGGGAAAGTGTGGACGCGACCCAGGAGCCGCACCACCGCGCCCGAGTCCCTCAAGGGAAAAGGGGCAAAGAAAAGAGGATTGATTACAGAACAAATACTCCCCGAAATATCAAAATCCTTAATAGTAAACAACAATAGGAAAGTGCATAAATATGATTAAAAAATATATATAGGAAAATTTGCGATTTGTTATATGCTTCGCGTGCAATGAGTTGATGCAAATATCCAGAATCTGTGTACAAGTTTTGAGCCACGATTTTGGGGGAATGCATAATTCTATTGACAAAGCATAAATCGAGTGAGGAAGGGAATATTCATCAAGTATAAAATGAGCCAAAAACAAAATTCAGAAGATTCAGGTACAAATATCCGTATATTTAACAAAAATGATGCGTGTAATGTGCTGCTGCGTTGTCTTATCTTGTGAAAATGAGGACAGCGCAATCGATGGTTTTAGGGTTAAGATTCCAATGCCGAGCAAAAGCAGTTACTATCAAACTTCGTCAGTTCCCAAGAAAATGAACCTTACGTCTTTTCAAGCAGGAAGAAACAAAATAAAAGTCAAATCTGCGCAGAAACACTCGATTAGATATTCGACTGCCACTTTATAGGCATACACAATAAATAAGGCAATTACCTGAAGATAAAATTGCAAAATAGCATATACAAAGAAAATTCTACATACGATTTAGAGATGTTGGACATGGTGTTAGAATTTGATGTTAGAATTTGATTACAGATTGAGAGATGTTGGACATGGTGCGCATAAAGGAGCAATTGCATTATAGTGACTCGCGGTAACTCACGGAGCCTTGCCTTGTACATTGAAATTCAAAGAAATATTGACGAGTATCATGGTTATTCAAGAGATTGAATAGCGGGCAGTCACCTGGCGGCGCTCTGATGAAAGGGGTGCGCCGCAATCTGCGCAACCGTCCAAACCGCTGCACACGCGGCCGTGTGGTTGGCGGAAGCGTCCATCGCGACATCCGTCATCGCCTTGACACACCCGCCCGCCACAAGGGCAGCCTGGTTGGTACGGGAGGGGGAGGGGGGACGGGGGGGGCGACACTCAGCAGCCGCCAATAAAGGAAACACCCCCTTCTCGTTACGCCGCCCTCGGATGGGTCAAAGCGAGGGCGTGCACACCGTATATCTTACAAAACATTACCAACGGTCTCTGCATTTGTGTAATAAGTTGCTTTTTCGGTAACGACTGCTTACTTAAGTTATGTAATTCTTTACAAGAAAAAGCAGTGGAAACCACCAATCAAAAAGGAAAAAAGGAGGGGAAAAACCCCCACAGGCCAAAGCCCGAGTAACAGCATCGGCTTAATAACATTGAAACACGTCAGAGACACAATTATTCCATTGTGAGTGGTGAGAGGATAAACTAAACGGTACAATGACGCATGCACATGACAACGGATATAAATGCAGATGATGAATTACTGTCGCTCCATTGGCACCCCTGTCCGATCGCGTCTTGGACGATACTCAAACGCACCCTCCCATAACGGCGTGAAGCGCAAACCGCGCACCAATTGAACCATCATTGCAATACCGAACGCGTGGTGTTCTCAAAACATATCTGTACAAATAAAGCCCCCCGTTTTCATTACTGGAGTCGGTGTTATAGGAAGTGGGCGCAAAAATGAAATAGTGCAGGACGGTATGGCCACAGTATTGCATATTGTAAATCGGGTACATAGGTGAAAGGCTGCCCCGGGCCGATTTGTATGTAGTTTCGATTGTCTGAAATGTCGGCGTGGGAGGCTCAGCTCGGACCATGTTTCCGTTGTTGGCGCGCAGCAGGTTGGCGACGGCGACGCAGGCGGAGTCACGTCCGCGACGACTGCCGCGACCCAAAGTGTGAAGCAGCGCTGCCATCGCGCCGCTTTTTACGATCCGTGGCTCTGTAAATATGCAGGCACAAACTCAATAATCAGGCCGACGCGACTCACGGACAATGTTAGTTCCCCGAAAACTTGTTCCTGACATTTCGCCAGGAAGAGCCGTCGCTAGAGGCTGTCATTCAAGCGACACTCGGCTTTCGGCAATCACCGCCGGTATCATCAGTATTGTAAAAAACATTTTACACAATTCCACAGAGGACATCATCTGTCATCGCACAATTATTCAATTTGCACGTCAAACCGCCGCTGTCGACCTTAAACAACGATGCTCTGCGCGCACTGCACTGCACTGATAATCACTGACAGCATATTGTATCGGAGGGTCTGTACATAATTGCAGAGTGCATGCGCATTTCCCAACCCCTATGATACGTCGTACTTATGTATTTTGTGTTTCGGAATATATAGATAGGAAGATGGCGGAAATTCGACAAGGATAAAGCGACTGGCATCCACAAATACTGAGCTGTGCGGAATGTGCGCCAGCTGCGCTCGCGAGTGTGTGCGTGTGTGTTCAAGGTACACAGGTCAGTGCAAGGTGAACAGCCAATCCGGCAGCGAAATGCACACAAAAAGAAAAACGCACCGTTTTCTCTGCGCTCCGAAAGTGTTGCGAGTGCGTCAACCGCGTGTTGCACAGTATTCTCATCCTCCGGGAACGCCTGAAGCAAAGAATTCGGCCAACAATGACTTCGACATTTTGGGGGTTTATTGCACCAATTACGATAACTGGATAACTCCTTGCCTAACAAAAACTACACAATGGGTTATATCAAATCAATCAAATGTATCACATACAAATAAATGACTTAAACAAGTATTATGAGTAATTAGTTGTAAAATTGTCGACACATGTCAAAGAAGTAATGTGAATGAACGCGATTGCAATTCATTATTAGGTACCGTTTCGCGTTAGACAAAGGATTGGCCACATATCTCAATTAGACAATACAATCAATGTGCATATTTATCACTTTTATGTATTCATGATCCTGTCTACTACGGTTTCAGTTCGGCGAGACATACCTTCATAATACTCATCAGCCCCGAAGTCATTGTCATCGCCGCGTACATGGACAACTGCTGCGTCGCGCCGCAACCTAAAGGAAGCGACGCAATCAGCCGAGCGCCCGCCTTCCGCTGCTCCGCGCTCTGCTGCGGCCCCACCAAGTCCGCGACGTTGTCCAGAAACGCCGGCTGCTCCATCAGCAGCTCCTCAACCAGCGCCGCGCCCTCGGCACCTGCTCGACATTTACAGCGACGAGCAGTGAAGCTAAAGCCGACCAAGCCAAACCTTGCGAGTAACAAAAAAAGCTTGCTACAAACCTCTCAGGCAAATCTATGACATGCGCTCGACGAGGTTGCGTCGGGATTTAAATATTCAGTGCCTCGAGCTGCGGCAGTACAAGATTATGCGAATGGCATCGCGGATATTCCGCTACCTCATCGACTTAGGCCACAATTTGCTCGTCGGGTAAAAGAGCTTGGTGAGCCCCAATTAAAAAAAACGAGATGGGCGGACTCTTAACACAAGTCCCGCATCATTGGACGGTGGTTGGTAAAGTCGCTACACAAGTCCACATAATTGCGCCCTTCACGACTGCATATCTGTGAATGCAGGTGACACACGGTGTAACGACGACAGCTGCGGCGTGAGAAGATGGCAAACGCTTCAGGTACATTGGCATTGACGGTCGACAGTAACCTTAAACACCCAATGAATCGATCTTAACGCGGAAATGTTTTCTCATATGCGTCCCGACGTGAAGGTGGCAACCACGCAAGTGGTAAAGCGGTCCACTTTCTGAAACCTGTGACACGCCGGCCTACCAATATTCATAAAGTGGAAACTGACAAAACTAACAACGTTTCAGGAGCGCATTTTCAGAGCCAACGACGGGCGCGTCCAACCATCACTTCATGTTCCAAAAATATAAAGAAACTGGAACCATTTCCGGATGGACTACTGAAGGCAACAAAATTCAGGATAACAATAAGGAAACGGAAGAGTCGGCAAGGTTGGTGCGGTGTGAACGGCAAAATAAGTAGTAACAGTGCTACGAGATAGCACCACCGCTTTGTCCAAACGATAACGTGCACACATCAATGCGGCGGCGATGTTCTGAGAATATATTTGAAAGGATTTGCTTTTGCATCGCCGAGCCTTAGTTATTCAAAAAAATTCGATTGCAGAGACCGCGTGACACCAAAAGAGGATGAAACGGAATTCGCTGTCGCAGTCCGTCGGATTCGACCTAACAACTACCAAACAAAGACGCGTCGAGATGCGATGCGGGGTGACAGGTGCTGAGGCCGTCATAGATTACTCACCTGCCACAACGGGTGTTAAGATCTCGGTGGCTAGCAGTTTCAAGTCAGACGCGTCCGACTCGTCAACGGTCAACATCGCCACCAGCGGCGTCATCCCGTCGGCCTCCTCCACCGCCCCGGCCCACTCGCACTCCTCGTCACCGGTGGAACTCGACACCAGCGCGCGCAGCGCTGTCGCGGCCGCGACTCGGGTGCGCAGGTCGTAGCGATCAGATAAAAGGTCGAACAGTATCGAAAGGCCACCCGAGTCGAGAGCAGCAACCGCCGCTCGACCCCCACTTTCAGTCAATGCGACAATCACGCCGAGCAGCGCGCGTGTTGTCGACTCGCCGATATCTTCACCCTCGACAAGCGCAAACAGCTGTTCCACGCCACCGGCGACCACGATCTCGTCGCGCGCGGCGCGGTGTCGTCGAACAAGCGCGCCGATCGCGTCCGAAGCCGCCGAACATTGCGCCTCGGAGCCCATCAATAACGACAGCAGCAAACGGAGCGCCTTACATGCGACCAGACTCGAGCAGAGGTGAGCCCCCAGTCGACCGGGGAGCCCGGCCAGGGACTGCACCGCGGCGCAGATTGCGATTATGACGCGCTCCGAGATGGGGGTCGGCTCGTCTTCTTCCTCTTGTCGCTTCGAACCGACGGAAAGCTGCTCGCGGAGGGTCTCGATAAGCAGCGGCACCGCGCGCGTCAGCTGTGGGCCAAAGCGAAGAAATACGAGGCACGGAACAGGGTCGATTTAGAGTGTGACAGTGCTCATTGGACAGAGATGTTGGTCGAATAATCTTTTAAGCTCAACCCCAAATGCTTCAAAGTTCTTTCGTTTATTCCGCAGATGAACTTACTATTAATTATAACGTACGTCAAAACAATATTGCCTATTTTTCTTTAGCACTTTATGAGGCCATTAATCAAACAATACTTTAGAGCGCACAGACCCACATACGTGTGTGTGTGTGTGTGTGTCTGTGTGTGTGAAATCAACAGAAAGGCAGTTTCATAAGGCACAACTATGGGCTACTCGTACTTCATATACTGGAGTTGCAAGTCAGGGCATTGCCCACTCATATGAGTGTTCGACTATGTTCCGATTTACAATTAAATTCGAATTTCGAACAAAAGGAACAAAAATTAGAGAAACGCGCTCGTCGAGATAGACGGAGTACGGGTACGGATAAAATTGATTTGTTTGCTCCGAGCCGTAACAAAGCCTCTGCATCAAACATCGATGTATGCATAGAATCATGCCGCATCAGCCGCATCTATGCGTCCATGAATCAGTGTCTTATCAAATCAATGCATCCATGAATTAGTGCCCCATTTAATCAATGCGTTCACGAATTAGTTACCTATTTAATCGTCCATCGATAAGTGGAATGCGTCGGTAGGAATCGATAGGAATGCGTCCATCGATGAGTGTTCTGTTGAATCGAAGCCTCCATGGATTGGGGTCCTATTTAATCAATGAGCCGTATCAAGCAATACTTAGAAAATAACACGTGCAGTTGTACCTACACATATAATAAACTCTGAATCGTGTACGTTTTACTTCCCATAGCAATGATCACGGACGCCCTCTTTACGAATTTGGACCAAGGAACGGTGAAAATCATTGGTCACACAACATTAAACGAATTTATTATTATTGTGTGTAATATCAACTTACACGCGTCAATCTAAAATACGTGAATTGAAACCGTTAGAATTGACTCACTCCGCGATAAATTCAAGTTCGTTTGGTGAAGAGAGGGGGGGGGGGGGGGGGGGGATTGGCGCACTTCTTTCTTGAGCCCCGAGTCCGACGCATGCTCCTCTCGAATGTGGCCGCACAACCCCGCAAATGCCGTAAATGCGTCGGACACCAGTTTGAGGTCCACCTTACCCTGTCAGCACCGTGAGCAACCAAATCTTAGACACACACAATAACATTGCAGTTAACTACAAGACACGACTTTCAAGAATTAATCACTTATGCAATGAATGGTCTCAATACGCCTCTTTTTACACGCTCCAAAGAAGAGTCGCTAAATTTTCGAAACCCATTCACATTGGTGGTGATACAATGGTTCAATGGAATAAGCAGACAGCGCAATTCATCAGTCAACAATGTGTTTTTAGTCACTCCATCTTTGCGCTCATCTGCCCATTCATTTATATGCTCTGTAACTGATGAATGCAATCGTGGCCAAACCGAGTAATTAACTCAATTCAAATCAAGTAATCAAATCCCGTCAACTATTTAGAAATCATCAAAATTGACGACATATAAATCCTCAGCTTTCGTCCCATCTCTGCGCATCTTCTTATCAACGCGTTCGCACATTCGTTCGTTCATCCGATGATTACCCCATCGACCCGTCAACTCAGTTTCCCGTCTTTGACACTTATCATTCGTAAACCACTCTGCTTCCAAAAAATAAAATAATTCGCCCATTCGCTGAAGCAATTGTTCGCTCGCGAGATCGATCATCAGTCCACTCATTTATTCCTCCTTGAACGTAACATGCCCGTGCATTCATCAATTAACGTAACTCTCTAGACACCCTTTCACTCAACCATTTTCCCACAAAACTATATATCAAAAGAAACAATAAATAAATACGTATTTATCCATGCATTGCCTCATTCAGTCATTTACCTACTCATTCACTAACTAATTCACTATTCCGCTCCCCTACCTATTCCCCCGCTCACACATCAATCCCATATTTATCCATCATTCAATCAATTCATTCATCTTTTCACACAATAATTCACTCGCCACCTATTTTTCATCTATCCGGCGTCAGACGCACCAACTCGCCCACCGCGGCAATTTGTTGCCTAAACAGGACATCAACGACGACAGTCAGTGCGCCCCGCCCCAACAGCTCCGCCCCTCCCGACTCCGTCGAGGCCAACCCAGCGGCCGCCGCGACCGCCGCACCCTGCACCCCCCCTCGACCGTTCTCGTTCGGGCCGAAGACCGTCGTCGACGCCATCAGCGCCACGACCGTCTCCAGCAGTCGAGGCTCTCGACAGACGGCGCCCACACATTTGGGGTGCGCCGCGACTCGCGCCACAATCGTAGCGGCCGAGGTCGCCTCAGCGGAGCTGCGTTCGGAAAATAACGAAGGATGTCAATGCCGTAGTAAATAAAAAACTGCTTGTAATCAAAACTGTGAAGCTAGTAGAACCTAATGCTCTCAACCACAATCAAATCTAATTAGGGGATGTTTCATGAACAAAGCAATCGCGAAATTGAAAAATTAGTTACAACTTTGATTTAAAAATTTGAACCAAAACAAAAATTGCACAGTTTATCATTATGCAACAAGCTTCATTTACGAAACAAGAAACAAACCTCAATCATTTCAGTGGTAGCCGGACAAAATGCACTGCATTTATGAACAGACGGGTCCAACCACAAACGAGTCGCAAATTTAACTACGTCGATAGTTTGGCAGAAACACTGGCCGCGCTTAAATCAAATAATCAAAACAGCGACATTGGGTCAGCGCAAAGAAAGTAACATCGGAAGAGCAGGCGGAGCGAAACGTCAAAGAGAAAAGTTCCGAGCCGTTGTCTGTGCGCCTTCTTCTTCTGCTCATCATCGCGGCAAATAAAAGCGCCGAAATTGGTTAGTTTAGCCCAAAGCAGTGGAGATCGATCGCTCCAAGGAAGGCTTTTTGAATCTTAAATACAATCCAGCATTCAATACATGTTCTGTTTAATTTCGGTATCCAATAAAAAAATTGACAAAACATAAATCAATTGTGTTGTCAATATCGAATACAATTTCATTGATTAAGGACCAAAAGGAACTGCGTTCAATTGCGTACAATAATCTAATATATCGATCGTCAGGAGGCAAAGTCAGGAGGAGCCTCACGTTGCGCCGTATGCTGACGTTGCGCCCGTCCTACTACCATGCGCAGCTTCTTCCAGTAGCTCCACCGCCGCGGAGAGTGCGCCAGATGCGGCGACAGTCGGCTGAGCCGAAGTTTCGCGAGAAAGGGCGGCCAACGCGCGCATTGCTGCGTCCCGCGTCGGTACGCTCGCCGCCCGGTCAATCACCAATGCGGCGAGTCGAGGGACGGCAGCGCCGCAGCAGCTGACGGCCACCTGTACGGGGTGTAAGGGGAGTGTGTTGTTCATTCAAGGCAGAATGGTCTAATTGTAGGACACAATGTTTTGTACATCAGACAACGGGTGAAACTATTCTATACATTTGGTAGCTGCAATCCGGAATATAAACTAATGCTCGAGAATCCAAGGAAAGCATGGGCCAAAAGAAATGGGCGCTGAAAGGGTACCAATAATGTTCAAAAGTGCACGCGAGATCATGTCAACGGTACGGGTACTTGCTATATATACAACTACTCCCTTATTGCCGTACGTTACAGTTAAGTGCCTATTACATATCGACATATAATGTTTCACAACAATGGGTCATAATACTGCGAGTCCGCGACATTTAGAGGTTCCCCATCGAATCGGGCAGATGAAATAGTAAAATACACAGATGGACCATTGTATGTAGTGGCAAAGACACAGACAGAAAGACAGTCGGACGGGCGTGCACACAGATAGACCGGCTGATATCCATAAAATGTGTAAGTAAGGTTTGAATAATTCCATCTGCCCTGTTCGCATGCAAGGAAGGCCTCATTTCATATTGTAATATTTTCATCTCGCCTATCAATTGAGGTTCGGACAGAGTCGCGTTTCGGAATTCCGAGAAGATTGACGATTGAAAATATATTGCAAAGGCTCAAATAAAAGAATCGCATACTGGAAAATAGGGGAATTCGTCCTGTCGCAAAAGTCAGCGCGAGTTCGGGAATCCCCTCGACATACCTTACTCAGCTCCGACTGGGCGGCCAAATGGAAAATACAGTCAGCAGCCGCGAGACGGGCGCTCTCGGGACGACCCTCGGCCAATAATCCCACCAGCGCGGGCAGCGCCTGACCGCCCATCACCAGCCGCTCCGCCAGAAAATAGGCAGGCGGTCGTCTCGACGCCGCGCCTTTCCCGTCGGGTGAGACAGTCGACGGTCGCGGAATGTCGCTGCCCATTAAAGCTCGCATCAAAATAGCCACGACTTCGACATTTTGCGACGATTCATCGGAACAGCCGCCGACCGCATCGACGGTGGATGACGGCGGACAGAGGAGCTCCGCAAACGACGACGCCAGCTTCTCCCCGATATCGCTCGGACCCCAGTCACCGGCTCTTCCCAGCGGCACCTGACAAAGCAACGTCAGACGAGACCCACTCGTAAGACTCGCACGGCTGCAAGACCGGCCGCCGATATTCATCGCGCATACCGTCGCGGAACCGTTGTAATTATTAGTTATAATTGTTAAGAGTATTAATAACTATCAATTTATGATTAATCGCCAATTTATAGTTCGAGAAATCGGAAATCGAACATTCTTCAGCAAAACGTAACTTCAGAACGTTTCCAAAAAAGCACAGGCAGGCCCGCTGTCAAGAGGTTGCCCACAGTGTCGGGCTTCGACACTCGCATGAAAGTAATAAACAATAGTTCGCAATTCGTTAACCCAAAAACACAACATTGTCTGCTGTGACACACGAAAATGAGGTTGTCATTCGAAACGCGGCCTGCAAAGAGAGCAATAGACAAGCTGGCGTCTGGAAAACAGCACCAATGGAGAGGGTGGTCGCAAACTTAACTGTGCCGAGTTTATATTGAAAACCGCGTTAATAAAGATCCATCCTATTACATTTATTGGCTGATTTAGGTGGCGCTATCCCCTCATAATTATTGCCCCACGTCTAAACTCCCCACCCCTTCCTCAAAAGAATTGAAACCTCGCAAACATACCTAAAGCACAAAAATGTATCAGTTTTTGCGAACTGCTCAGATTGCATGGTCCAGGGTTAACACACAGTTTACACCATCGACATCGAAACATGCTAAAAGTAATACACGTCGAAAAGGGGGAAGCTCGGCCCACTCCCCCTCATCTTTATCCAAGACAGCAAATATAATGGAAAGAATCGCGCAAAAGACTGGCAGATATCGACCTAAATGCAAAATAAATATTAAGTTACCGGCATAGTTGATCCCAACCCAAAGTTGGTTCAATCACACAACCAATTTTAATGATAAACAAAATACCGGAGGCGGCAAATGCAATAGGAATTGGCCACATAGCACACTATTATGGCGTTCTTAGCTGTTATTGGAATGGTCAGTTGTCAGGTGTCAGTGAAAGCGAGTCCTT
Source organism: Tetraselmis chui (assembly GCA_026401115.1). Taxonomy (NCBI): domain Eukaryota; kingdom Viridiplantae; phylum Chlorophyta; class Chlorodendrophyceae; order Chlorodendrales; family Chlorodendraceae; genus Tetraselmis; species Tetraselmis chui. Next base: position 64,472 of record JAPMLY010001253.1, read on the forward strand.
CAATACCGGCGTAAGAGCAGCGGTACGCATGAACACCATATTCATTAAGAGATAACTTGACTCAGCGCGTTCGTAGTAAAAGCAGTGACGTGCCTTAAAGTCGAGTGCAAATTCCGAGAGGAGGGCAGCGAGGGTGGCACAGACGGTCGACCGGCCCCATTCCGCCCATCGCTCGAGGCGGCCAGAGAGACGAAGCAGTAACCCCCACAGCGATCCCTGTACCCCAGCGTCGCCAAGAGCGCAAAGCCCGTCGAAGATGGTTGACAGGCGTCGTGCCAAGCCACATGCCGCGCACGCGGACCACAGCAACGCACTTTGATGCTCCGCGGCATTGGAACCGACGGTGTCGCAACGACGAAGGACGGCGACGACGACGGCGGCCGAGCCGGCTTGCAGTAGCCACTGCGCGCTCGTGCCTCCGGGAGGTAGCTCGTCAAGTGCGGCCAGCAGCTGCGGAATACGGCGGCTGGGTGCGAAGGTCGTCGAGGTGTCGCTCAATGATGCTCTCTCAGCCTCTAACTCGCGCTCCAACTCTCGTGTCTTAAAAAAGAAAAAATCATCAGCAACAGAAATCAGCAAACGACGATAGCACGGAAATTATCCCATACTTGTACCTATAGACCTGGCAAATTAGCAAATTAGCAATGCGTTGTATTTTCCGAATTATGACGTCGCATTTGTATAAACGAATCATTTGTATAAGTGCAATGGCGAGCTCAAGATACATATCGACAAGTACATGAGGAAAACCAAACAAACAAACAAACAAACAAACAAACAAACAAACAAACAAACAAACAAACAAACAAACAAACAAACAAACAAACAAACAAACAAACAAACAAACAAACAAACAAACAAACAAACAAACAAACAAACAAACAAACAAACAAACAAACAAACAAACAAACAAACAAACAAACAAACAAACAAACAAACAAACAAACAGACAAACAAACAAACAAACAAACAAACAAACAAACAGACAAACAAACAAACAGACAGACAGACAGACAGACAGACAGACAGGTAAATATCATTTAAGGATATATCGGTATCTATTTATCTTTGAGATGTCGATGTATGATTACTGCAAGTCAGCTCAGCTTACCAGTAATGGCGCAAATCCTGGGACAAGGTCGATGTTGTCCGCAACGGAATCGACACGGCGCACCGCAGCTGCGACGGCGTCGACGATGACGCCCAAACTGCCCGCCACCTCCTCGTCGTCGTCCGCGACACTCGAGAGCGCTCGTAACGCCGTGGTTCCCTCTTCCGAACACACGACGTGGAGGCAACTACCCGACCGCCGGATACGGGCAGTATCCGGATCAGTAGTCGTCGTGCCGCTCGCGGCGTTGCCGCTGTATGTTACGACCAGCGCAGCCAACCCGGTCGCCGCTGCTCGCTTTGCGTCGCCACTCATCGACTGCGCTCGTTTGTCGAGTTCACGCAGCAAAGTCGTCGCGATACGGTCGTCGGACAGGGGGCCGAGTACAGCAGCCTCCGACGGCAGCAGCGGACGACGACGAGGTATCTCGCAGAGACGGCCGATTACCACGACGGCGGTGTTACTGCGTCATTTTCAAAAATAATCAAAGCGGTGGTTTAATTACCGATAAAATATCACAACGTACCTCAGATATAAATGCATATATTTTTCTTTTGGCCGATTGAAAACACGATTTTAGAAATATATCGACGAAATCGAAAACAAATAAAACCGCACATAATGAAGGAAATGGGCGTGGCAAGCACATATGATCGGTAAGGGACATAATAAAGAAACAAATAAAAAATTTCGACCGGGAATGATACCAGTTAATCGAAATCGACAATGAAAAGCAGAGATCCGGAAATGTCGTTAAATATACCAAATATAATAATTACTATAGCCCGTGTGCTTCTTTCCTCCGCAGAAAGCCAGCAAACACGATTTTACTCGTGAAAAATATGTTAACGACGATGCAATGTCTTAGACAGCATCCGCAAAAGGTACAACATCAACAAAAAAACGAGCAGGTGATGTGGTGTCGACGCGGTCGCATACCTGTCGACAATTCCCTCGCCATTCGAAGTTTCAAGAATCTGAAGTAACGCCGGTAACAGTAAGGTGCGAGAAATCGGCTCGCAAGCGTCCGTGGACGCGTGGCACATTCGACTGAGCATGCACACGACCGCGGCTCGACAGTGTTCATCACGGCTGCACAGAAGCTCGTTGAATACAGTTGCCAGCTCGCTCGGGTGACGGAAACATTCGGCGACGCTGGTGACGGAAACGAGGATGGGCACGACGGCGAGAGCGGCAGCCGCGGCATCGCCGAGCCTCCACTTGGGCTCTTTAACTGCATTCGACACCGCAGTCGCGATCAAATCAACTGCCCCGTCCGTAGTAGTGAGACAGGTTTTGCCGTACGTCATCAGCAGTGCCACGACTGCTTCGGCCGCCGCGGTCGTCGAGATGTCGCCTTGCACATTAACACCAGTGGAATTATTACGACTCGTCGTATCTTCGTCGCGAAGGAAGGATGTCAGCTCCGATAGTAGGCGGCCCCCTCGACACAACAGGTCAACGTCCACGTTTTGGGATAAAAGGGCTTGAAGGAGGCGAAGGGCGACTTCAGCTTCCGGCGTAGCCGTTAACCCGTCATCATCTTCGGCGCCGCTCTCGCGGATCGAACGCAGCAACGACGTTACGACACTCGCCGCTCCCAATTTCGCAGCCGCAGTGGCGACCTGTATGTAATGGACCCGATACAGCGATTTTTTGGCTGCGAGTCAGGACTGAGGGCTTGACGGCGCGTGAAAAGGGGGAAAATAACAGGCCGGTAGCGAGTATGTCCGAAAATCGGACGTGGTGTAGGTGAGACGTAACGATTATTTATAAATTATTTGAGCCGATGGAGTGCGTAAATTATTACGCGTACCTTTGGGCTCAGGACAAATTCCGCCAGTGCGGTCGCGGCAGCAATTTTCTCGCCACGACTAGAACCGACCTCCGGAATTTCCGCATCTGGGCCGCCATCCACGCCCACCGTACCCCCAGCCATCAATACCACGAGTCGTAGTCGACCGCGGCGAGGCACCTCCATCTGCCAGTCGCTTCCACCCAGCGAAAACAAACAAGCGAGAGTCCGGACAGCCGCAACCCGACCTCCTCCCGCTCGACCACCCGATACCGCCAGTAGTCTCCCCAGTGCACCCGTCACAGCCCCACTAGACCTTTTGCCCTCGCTGCTGCCCCCACCCGTAGTATCCTCAATAGCCGAAGGCGTGTTCGATGACGCTCCCGCCGTCGGACCCCACTCAAGCTCGCGCATCGCGTTGCGTCCCGTACCGGTACGGGATATCGCGAGGAAGGCCTCGGCCGCAACCTGTCGACCTGCTCGACCCTTGAGCATCCCCAGCAAGGTCTCAATCGCCCCTGTCAACCTCAGCGCCAGTACCGCATCTTCCGAACCCGTTTCAACTACCGCCTCGATGGCAGCGGCGGCCGCTTGTCGAGCGCTGGGCTTTTCGCTGGCGAGAAGGAGCGCCAAAGGGGCGGCCAACCACTTTTGTTCCGCTAAGGTAACACGAACCTCACTCGCACACGCCAACCGCGCAGGCGACAGCGCGGCCAGCAGCTTTGCGCTCTCCTCGCCCACACGGTTCTCCGATACGCATAGGAGCTTTGCCAGCTCGGGGCTGCATCCGCGCGCCACCTCGTCCGCCAGTCGTACGTTGCCCTGGGTAATACGTCAGCCACATAACTAAATAAAACAGCGAACTACGGCCAAAACAGTCACCGCCCACAGCTCCCTCCTCCCCCACCCCATCCATACCACGCGGAAATGACATAGGCACAGCTTTCATTAACTCACACTCATCCTTTAAGTATCTCAGAAACACATTCTTACATAGTCTCACACACACACACACACACACACACACACACACACACACACACACACACACACAGTATCTTATCGACATTCACCCTCGCTGATTTGGACAAATTTTCCAAGACGACACATAGACATGAATTAGTCCTATCATAGTCAGCAAACGCATGCACACAATCGCACAGTCAAGCACACAGAAATACATGCATATACAAGCACACACAAAATGAAGCTATGTCTGTAAATTCGTACAGCCTTTTCATTACACGCGGTGAATCCAGACAAGGGAGGAGGGAGGGCACAAGCGCACCTGCACGATGCGTTGGAGGGAGCGCATGCAGTGGGCGGTGGCGGAGGATGAGAGCTTCAACGGCAGTGCGGCCATCAGCGCCGCCACCCCACCCTCGCCCTCGATTACGTCCACCGTGCGAGGCAGCTCCGCAGATGATGCACTGGATAACACAGCCGACACCGCGCGGAGGCTCCCCTCGCCCCTCCCTTTTTCCCTATCCCCATCCTCACCATCATAACCCCCCTGGTTTCCTCTAATGCGCCACACCAACGTCGCCAGCGCGCCACACTCGCGCACGATGCGCACCGCCTCACCGCCATCAGCCCCCACCACCGCTTGTGTCACAGCCCTTGCCAGCGCCTCCCCCTGCAGCCCCACCAGGGTCGCCCCCAGCTCACTCGCCTCCTCCTCCATTACCACCACACTCGCCTGCCTCCGCCGCCAACTCAACTGTCGTCACGCGTAGCGGCCATAACTCCTCAATGCGCAGCCCTTTCTCTGCCCCCTCACACCATCTACGCAGTGCGCATGACCCTCAGGGATAACCTGCTGTAGCTGGGTACGGTCCAGAGAGGTAAGACATGTGAGTGAGTGAGTGAGTGAATGAGTGAGTGAGTGAGGAAGTGAATGAGTGAGTGGGTGGGTGGGTGAATGAGTGAGTGAATGATGAGTGGGTGATTTATTGAGTGAGCGAGTGAATGAGTGAGTGGATGACTGAGTGGATGACTGAGTGAGTGAGTGAGTGAGTGGGTCAATGAAGGGTAAGTGAGTGAGTGAATGATGAATGAGTGAGCTATTGTGTGACTGAATGGGTGGGTGAATGAGCGAATGAGTGAGTGAGTGAGTGGGTGAGTTAATGAGTGAGTGAGTGGGTGACTGAGTGAGTGAGTAAATGATAGGTGAGTGAGTGAGTGAATGATGTGTGAGTGAGTGAGTTAGTGAGTGGGTGACTGAGTGAGTGACTAAATGATAGGTGAGTGAGTGAGTGAATGGTGAGTGAGTGAGTGAGTGGGTGAGTTGATGCGTGAGTAGGTGGTGAGTGAGTGAATGATTGAGTGAGTGAGTGTGTGAATGATGAGTGAGTGAGTGGGTGAGTTAATGAGTGAGTGAGTGGGTGACTGAGTGAGTGAGTAAATGATAGGTGAGTGAGTGAGTGAGTGAATGATTAAGTGAGTGGGTGAGTGCTGAGACAATTTTGTGACAAAATAATTAATTATGATAAACAGTGTTAAATTGCAATTTACTTAATTGTAGTTGGTCAAGGATGTGGTAGATTGTGGGAGGGGGGCTTGAGCGTGTAAAGAAGTGGGGTCCGCTTTTAGCTGTTGAAGCAAATAGAGTGAGAGTGATAAGGGGCGGAGGTGGGGCCATAGGGAGGTATTTAGGGTCTTAGGGTTTGAAGGTTGTTGAGAAAGAGGACGCTATGATGTCACGCCGGCGCTTCACGGCGCAGCGAAGCCGTAAGAAGTGCCTGGGGGTAGAGCGAAGAGGGGGGGGCGCGGCACCTGGGTCGTCACGTCCAAGCGGTGAGGTTAGGGGTCAGTCGATGGATGCGCGAGTCGACGACACGGCTCCGTCTCGTAGTGTGTCCGTCAATTGTCTCCGTTGACTCCGGCGGTGCCCTGAGCGCAGGTTCCCTGCGACCTCTCGGCCCTCGCGGCGCGCCCTCCCGTGCTCAGCTGGACACCGCTGGGTTATCGTCGTGGGTCTGTGTAGCTAGTGAGCGTGTGTGCGTGTGTGTGCGAAGGGGTGAGGAGTCGTCGTAATGCGATGAAGACAGTAGTGAGTCGTACCGAGTCATCGCTATACTACTGTATAAAGCTTAACAACGACAGTGAGTACTGGGATTCGATGGCGTGCTTGATTACAGTTTTTACGGCGTTGATGCTAAGCTCACGCAGTCTTGTGGCCTTGAAAGGTACGGGTTTTACGGAGGTACCCTTACCGGTACTAAGTAAGTAAAGCCTTTATTCCAATAAGAAAAAAGTACACGGCTCGTAGGAACACGGCTCGGCCGGTACACGGCTCGCGGGACGAAAATATCACGAGCCGTGTTCCGCGCGCTTTTCGGTATTCCAATAAGATAAGGCCGGTACACGGCTCGGGCCGCAGTACATACGGACTTTACATCCGGCTTCTACGGCCTTTTCTACGCAGCCATCGCGCTCGCACACACCTTCTCACACAGCTACCCGCACCCGCGTCCGCGTCTGTTACACGATGTTGAACATGAGGCGCATCACGCTTGTAGGGGCCGTGGCCCTGCTTTTCGGCTTGGCGGCACTCGTGAATGCCGTTCCGCCCGCGCCAGATGTGGTGATGGGTACGGACCCCTCCGCCGGGAGCTCTTTGCAAGCAGCTGCGCTCGCGGCCGCTACCGCAGCGTATTGGTTCTTGAGAAGGCGTCGTTCGCAACAGCGTGCGGAAGTAGCTATTGGGCGAGCGTTACCTCAAGGTGGCCGTGGGGGACGTCGCCCCGGAAAGATGAAGGGCAAACCCAGGAGGGCGTGGTTGAAAGGCATCAAGGCCTGGCGGTTGCGCACAAAGGAGTCGCCGTGTATGTACGAGACCGAGTACCTCAACACAGCCGACAGGTGGGCGGGCGACGTCGACAGCACCATGTACAAGGACTTCCGGCGGACTTTCCGAGTCCCTTTTGAGTTGTATCAAGACATAGTGGAAGCCGCCTACGACTCCGGCAGATTCCGCGACGATAGGCCGGGCCGCAAGAATAAGAAAAGGGGTGCTCCGCCTACACCTCTCACGCTTAAGATCTTGGCGACGCTGAGGGTGATGGCGTTGGGCTGTCCTATGGATGGCATGAGGCTAGAGAGTGGCATCTCCCAACCTGTGCTTGCAAAGTTTTTCCACAAGTTCACTGGATGGATGGTAGAAGAATACTTCGCCGACAATGTGCACATGCCTAGCGACACAGCGGAGCTCGAAAGTGTGGAGACTTTGTACTCCTTGCTTGGGCTGCCTGGTTGCGTGGGTAGTATGGACGGCGTGCATTTCGCGTGGGACAACTGCCCTGCCCCGAGTGTGCCGGCCTACAAAGGGAAGGAAAACTACCCGGCAGTGGTCTACAACGTCACCTGCGATCATGCACGTCGTGTTATGTCTGTGCATGGCCCTTTCCCGGGTGCTAGAAACGACAAAAACATTGCTAGGACGGACCCTGCCGTCCGGGCGGTGAGATATGACAACATGTATTTGAGGTTTACTTATCCAATGTACGACCATATGGGCGCTCCATATGCAATGTCAGGTATAACGCCGGCTCCATCTATGTATTGTGGAGTGCTAGCGCGCATTGTGTTCACTTGCCTGATTCTAACACAATGCATGTACTGCCTATGTGTGTATAGGTGCATGGATTCTTTGTGACGGGGGCTACCACAGGTGGCGGGCAACCATTGCTGGATATAAGCACAGCGGGTCTGATGAGGCCATCCGGTGGAGCGAAAGGTAAGGCTATACGATGTATGTAGCCCACCTTGTGCATATGTACTCATGTCGTGTGGTATTGATGTAAGCTCTTCTATATATACAGGATGGGGTCATGCCGGAAGGATGTGGAGGACTTGTTCGGAATCTTGAAAAAACGATTCCGAATTTTGAGGACACCCATACTATTCAACAAGGAGAGCTCAATAAATTCACTTTTTAAAACATGTTGTATCTTGCATAACATGTTAATGGATTGGGACGGCATGTCAGATTTAGGATGTGAAGATGAGCATTGGTTAGCGCATGACAGGGCTGACTTGTGCGATATTCTTGAGCGACTACAACGAGGAAGGGAGGAAGCTCGTGGAGTAAACACCACGCAGTCATGCCCCCCCTCTTCTGCGACGGTGCGTACGGTGCTCCAACTCGCGCACTCACACATACAGGAACATACACACACATACACACGTACACACAGACAAACAGACACAGACAGACACGCACACACAGACAAACAGACACACACAGACACGCACACACAGACAAACAGACACACACAGACACGCACACACAGACAAACAGGCACACACACCAACACACACACAGACAAACAGACACACACAGACACGCACACACAGACAAATAGACACACACAGACACGCACACACAGACAAACAGGCACACACACCAACACACACACAGACAAACAGACACACACAGACACGCACACACAAACAAATAGACACACACAGAAACACACACACAGACAAACAGACACAGACAGACACGCGTACACAGACAAACAGACACAGACAGACACGCGTACACAGACAAACAGACACACACAGACACGCACACACAGACAAATAGACACACACAGACACGCACACACAGACAAACAGGCACACACACCAACACACACACAGACAAACAGACACAGACAAACACTCGTACACAGACAAACAGACACACACACAAACACACACACAGACAAACAGACACAGACAGACACGCGTACACAGACAAACAGACACACACAGACATGCGTACACAGACAGACACACACAGACACGCACACACAGACAAACAGACACACACAGACACGCGTACACAGACAGACACACACAGACACGCACACACAGACAAACAGAGACACACAGACACGCACACACAGACAAACAGGCACACACACCAACACACACACAGACAAACAGACACAGACAAACAGACACACACACAAACACACACACAGACAAACAGACACAGACAGACACGCGTACACAGACAAACAGACACACACACAAACACACACACACGCAGACACACACCCCACACACACAGACAGACAAGCACAGACAGACACGCGCACAAGTAGTATGGAACATCAATATACTAATTCCCCATTGTTCGGTATGCACTACACAGCATTACCGCAACATTGTGTCTAGCGATGGTTCTCGAGTTCGTCGTGATGTAGATGACGACTTCACGTCGACGGGCTCGCTCTTCTGGACCGTGCAACCCCTGATGGAAGCTGGGTATGAGAGCTTCAGGAAACTCCTTGTAGAGCACCATGCATGGCTAGACCGTGCGAATATGCTTTTGTGGCTACGCAGCTCTAGCAGCATTGCATAGTTGCAGATTTTAAATGTAATTGATGTGTGTTCGACGTTTGCGTTGTTCGATTCACCAAATGTAATTGATGGTTACATTTCATTAACAGAGGCTTCTGCCTAGACCTCCTCCACGCCATGGCCATCCCCCTCCTCCCCATTCTCATTGGCAGTGCTAGAAATTGTTAAGTCAGCCGTTGCTGCTTCGCTAGCTTTATCAGTTGCTGCACTATCAGCTTGTCTCGACGTGCTTGGGGCACCAATATATGCACCTGGCTGCACCGGTGCACCTGGCTGCCTCGCGCGCTGTGATAGGAACTGTTCCTTCATATATAACCTATACTCTTCTACATCCGCAACAATGGCTTGCTGCTGAGCATGATTTTCAGCTGCCATACTGAATGCCAAAGTCAAAGAGTTTTGATAATTCATGGAAAACATCTCACGCTTAATACCCCTTAACTCTCCCCTCACAGCCTTAGACGCAGGGCTGAGTTCCGGAGATACCAAGTTAATCTCACCTTCAGGAGACCCAGGGTCCTTCTTCTCCTTTTTGTGTTTTCTGTCGAACTGCAGCTTCTTCTTTCTTGCCTCCAACCGGCTCTTCGCTGGGCGGTCCGCGACCTCATCCCCCCCCCCTCCCCCCCCGTCACACGGCAGCTCCACCGCGTCCATACCTCCCCTCGCCGACGCCACGAAGGCCAACTCAGGCCGACAAGCTGCACCAGCTGGAGGTCCGTATTGAACAAAGATCTTGAACTCCACTGGCTCCCACGAATCCTTCACGGGCGGCACAACGGCGGCGTCTATAGCCACCCCCGCGTCCTCCTCCGAGCAGCTGCCGTCCGCGATAGCACCCGCCGCGATCTCTGCCTTCCGCTGTTTTTTCGTCATATTTTTCACGAGCGGGTCTTGCAGCTGTTGGTCGCAGCTATCGCCAGCTATTGCACCCTCTACTGCCTCCTTGTCGCGTTGCTTGCGGGCCTTTTTTTTTGCGACGGCATGATGAGCGCGGAGCCTGTCGAGCTCATTCCTGCGCCAGTAGGCGCGCTTTATCTTGTCGATTATGTCCGTCCATTGTTTTCCGGAGGGGGGTGCCCTTCGTCGTCCAAGAACTCGCCGGCGACCTAAAGAGGGTGGAACATAGACATATATAGCAGATCGAGTGTCGGGTTGCGACACGATGGGCTTTCCCGGGCTATCAGTGGGCGAATACCTCAAATATCACGCCCGTAACTTCCGTCTTTATCTCCAACCACTTCTCCCATATTCGCACGGAGCGCGACGGGTGGCAGCGCAGCTCCACGCTTTGCTCTGCTGTTACCTTCCCCCCTACAAAGAGGTGCTTCAAGCGACCGAACGCGAGCTGCTTGAAGAGAACTGCGGCACGCTCGCAGAGAGGCACCTCCACCCCCTTCAGGCCGCCATCGGGAGCCTTCTTCTTCGTGGGCCCCAACTCCGAGGCGGAGAGGGACGCCTCAAGGGCAACTTGTTTCTCCGCCTCTGTCCAGTGCCAGCTTCCGGCTTGCGCGGCCCCCTCTTCGGAACGTTTGCGCCGAGGCATATTGGGCGGAATGTGCTAGCGATGCTGGACGGGGCTGTGGGTGGCGGGATACTGCGTAGCGATACTGCGTAGCGATTATTGCCAGCTATAGGGGGGAAGAGCCCCGCGCGACGCGATAAGCGGGATATATTGTGTAATGTACTGAGCGTTAGAGCCGTGTACCTCCTCCCGGTACACGGCTCTGGCGAAGAGGAACACGGCTTGAGGCTCAAGCCGTGTTCCTTTTCGTCTGAACCGTGTTCCTATTTGGCCGGTACACGGCTCGCGAGCCGTGTACCGTAATCGGAATACCAGTAAAAGCGATATTTTCGGTACAGGGCTCGCGAGCCGTGTACCATTTTCTTATTGGAATAAAGGCTTAAGTGATATGGATTGCAAAAAGAAAGTAAGTTCAAAAATACACTCGTCCCCGGAAAAATAACTCATCTTTCGCGGATGGTGGCTAAATTCATCTAAGAACCGGCCTTAAACTGTGTATAGGTAAGAGACAAGCAGGGAGGGAAACCCTAACTACCCGGCACTTACCTGTAGCCCTAACCCCTCACGCTACCCCCAAGTCACTAGATCAGCAGATCCGAAACTAATCAGATCCCCGGAAAAATAAGGTCCGTAACTACCAGCATTTGATTACCCGCTTTACACTGCCGCGAAGGCCATGCAACTCGACTGGGGGATATAATACTGATTTTCGAACAACACACCGAGGCACGTTATTCACTGACGTGGACACCTTTATCGGCACGCCCCAATTACTGTGGGCACACACATTGGATTTGCGGTCCATATTTTGTAGGCCGAAATTCGTGCATGTGCAGGGTATGCACGCCTCTATGCGTGACTCGGTACACGTAGTGTCGCGACAAGCCGGTAGACCACTCGACTCGGGGTTCGGTGGAATAACATTTTGTGACTGGTGGTTTGGGCGTCGGTGGTAGTGCAACGGCAGACTTGACCGCTAATGAAACATGGCATGGTTAGGAAATGCCGTTTGCGAGCCTCGCCCCCGTGGCGGAAATTCGCTTACAGCCATCGCACTCGGGTACTTCGCTTTTTGAGGTACCTAGAGACGACGAATCATACGCAAACACGTCCTCTGAGAAGGATGAGGTACAACAAGAGTTCATAAAAGAGATAGTTCGTGGTGGTTATGAGCGTGGGCGCGGGCGTGGGCGAGGGCGCGGGATCGGACGCGGGTCCGGGTGCGGCTGGAATCCTCGTATTGTGGAAGTTGGAGAAATAGTGTCTCCGACGACAAAGAAGTAAGCAAGTGATTAGGAGAGGCAAACAAGGAGGAGGGAGCTAGGTGCTCGATAACGTAAGATAACATTTACGGGTGTTAGGCGCAAGTCGAACAGTCGACCCCGCATTGCGCATCGGCTATACCCGTTGGGCAAAATAACACTTGCACAATTTCACTGAAAGGTGTGAGCTGGATTTCTTTTAATCTATCTTTTCCATTTTCACGGTCAAGAGCAAACGGGGGAAGTATTGAGGCAATGGTGGCATGCATGGCTGTGTCTTTGTGGTTAGGAAGCACACCAGTTGTGGTCGTGAGTCTGTTTACATATCCCTCCGTAGGACTACTAATGGACACATATGTACGCTAGACTCCGGGGGAGTCCTGGCCCTCCACCTATAGGTGTTCGCTATAGGTTTTCGCAGCTCATTCGCGATGCGATGCGATGGGTTCATATACACAATATGTTCCTATCGGGTACCGACTTTTGGCGGTACTTGGATAAGGCGCACATCTCCGTTCCGGGAAGCGGCGGTTCTAACCCCCTTCATGCCATTCCGTGTGTACATGGATTAACAAGTTATGGGCCCTCCGCGTTTACTGCGGGGTTTACCTAGGGCACCGGCCGGAGTTTGTCCATTAAAGGGGAGTGTTTACATATCCCTCCGTAGGACTACTAATGGACACATATGTACGCTAGACTCCGGATGAGTTCTGGCCCTCCACCTACAGGTGTTCGCTATAGGTGTTCGCGGCCAATTCGCGATGCGATGCGATGGGTTCATATACACAATATGTTCCTACCGGGTACCGACTTTTGGCGGTACTTGGATAAGGCGTACAGCTCCGTTCCGGGAAGCGGCGGTTCTAACCCCCTTCATGCCATTGGATTAACATAGTCCCATACATTGTGGACTGTGATGTGGGCTGCATCAACTTTGTGAAGCCGTGTGAGGGGAAGGAGAGCATGGAATAAGGAATTCTATAAAGGAGTAAGGTAAGAACCTTGCCAAGGCCATGCGGTGCGCCAAGCAGTTATTCAACAGAGAACGCACGGCGATTGTGGATAGTGCCGTTGCTAGCGTACATCTCACGCGTGGATTTGAGGAGAATGGCACGTGCATGATTAGGAACGTGACGACCGGCCACTCAAAGTTTCCTCGCCAATAATTGCTGAGCAAAGCGTAGGCGAGAGGGCAACGTGCAAGTTACATATCCACACTCAAGGTGGGAAATCATGGGTGAGAGCTATTGCCCGCTGTGGGTTGCGACAAGTAGCCCATGTGCCTGCTATGGACTACCGGAATAACAGCCATGGGTGAAACGCATACCCGCAACTGTTCCCTTTTGCGTGCGGACGGAACGAGCAGTGTGCACCAAAGGACCTTGGAGCAGTGGGAAATCCATACTATTTCTGAATGGATGGAATGGATAAGCGCGTGAAAAGGGACTGCATGTTTACTTGCAACCCGGCCCATAGCCCGGATTGCTTCGCCCGCCACGTCAACGGTGCGCAGCCAATGAACCGGCTTTATGAGGCGATGGTGCAAGCATGGGTGAAGTGAAAGGCAAGGAAGGCAACATCGGGTGCTAGAGGGCAAGTGGAATCGCAGTAGGTGATTGTTCAAGCGTTGGTTGCGGGTGCAGGTAGACATTGGTAGCGCTAGACGTGGTTGGCGCTGCCTGATTTTTTTGTTTTATCACTTGGTAAGATTTCAACAACTTTACATGACTCAACAACAATCAAAACATGTTTAGATATGCAAAAGAATGGTGTTTGACTATTTTGTTGTAGTTCAACCCCTCATGCTGCACTTTTAGAGCACTGAAGTATGCGCAAAGTATTAATTTGTAGCTTTGGACACTGGTGACCATTTACTTTAAAGGTCATCTAGCCATTGAGATGACATTTTTTTTAATTAAAGTTTTAGTCCCGGGGTGCTCATTGTATTAGCTTTGGGATGAACGTTTTATAAATAAATTTGAGCCACCGGCCATGCAGTTGTGAATGGAAACGTCAAGTGAGGTTTTGAGGGCAAAAAAATTGCCTGGAATTCCGTTTAACACCCTCGTATTGCACACCCAACAACACAATGTGTACGAACACTTTCTTGCTAAACCTGTCCCCTTAGCAAGTTTCAGCCAGAAACAACATGTCATGAGAAGTGTTTGGTGATAAATGCTGATTTGATGAAGTTATCACATGTGCTAGAGAGGTATAGGTTGGGTCATTGATGACCTTACGTATGATAAATAGACAATACCACGCGTGTAATATTCGTGCACATTTCGTAATAGTTTCGGGATTTAAAGTTAAGGCACGTTTGTTCGGAAGCATCCGGATCCACTCTGATTATTTGATACATTTGTATGTTAGATAGAGATGGCTTTCGCTGTGTCTTGATTGTTGTCGACCATGTGACTCGTATTGCTCATTTTGTGTTTGCAATGTACATATAAAGTAACACACACATCTCTCACATTTCGACGTCTCGCACGTATGTTGCGTACATTCGATCTCTTCATGGACGTTGAGGGAAATATTTGTTGTTCAAGACGCATTTCTAATAGAACTAGCATTGCATTACCTAAAGCTTATGTACAAGGTAGCTAGTCCTTATCTTAGTACTTAGTGTTGTACTAATAGCGGTACTCTATTTCCCCGTTAGTGGCGGTCGGCCGGCCCTGCCGGTGCCTTTGCCGGCCGCCATCTCTCTCTTTTCACTTCCTTTGTCTCCACTGTTGGCCCCCTAGCGGGGCCGGCTAGACATCCCGTGTAACCATACCTTCCAAACTCCAACAGGTTATGGGCCCCCTACAACGTTACCTGGGATAGTCAGACCTCCGAAATACGGCAGCCCCAAGTAGGAGAAGAGCGTGCAACCCAGATACTCGCTCTGAAGTCAACACCGACGCTAGCCGCCCAAGGTCCCCCGTTGCCGCCCTAGGCTAGCAGTACCGCCTCCGCCACCCAAGGAGAAGAGCGTGCAACCCAGATACTCGCTTGAACTACCACTACCGACACCAGCCGCCCATGGTCACATATGGCCGCCCTAGGTTGGTTGTCTACACCACCCTGCTCACAGCTCACCGATGCTATCGACCGGATCTGATTTCAAAATCAAATTCAAACCGATTCGCGAAAATTCGGCCCGCGCGTACTTTAAATAGTACTGTTTTTGTTTTTTCCCGAGGCAACGCCGCAACGCTCATCTGACAAAGCGAGGTTCTAAGCTTGCCCACGGCGAAGGGGGGGGAGTCGACACGATAGCGCCCGACTATTCTTTCCGAGTGCCTACACGCTTGTGGCAGCTCTGTTGGCTTTTCCCCGCACTCGCCGGTCGCTCTCATGCGATAGCTAATTCGCCCGTGGACGGTTTTCCCGCTACATGTCAGACTAGTATATTAAGCAGTACATTTGGACCAGTTTATGGTCGGCAACTCGCCGGTAGCATCCCGTTCCTGTGAGCACCTGTAGCGTCACCTACCCGGCCTGAGATACCGCTACCAGAACAACGCCTACGACCAAGATGACTCCTTCCTTAAAGACAAGCAAGGGCGACGACAAGACCTAAGCTACCTTGAGGGGGAGTGTTAGAACTAGCATTGCATTACCTAGTGCTTATGTACAAGGTAGCTAGTCCTTATCTTAGTACTTAGTGTTGTACTAATAGCGGTACTCTATTTCCCCGTTAGTGGCGGTCGGCCGGCCCTGCCGGTGCCTTTGCCGGCCGCCATCTCTCTCTTTTCACTTCCTTTGTCTCCACTGCTGGCCCCCTAGCGGGGCCGGCTAGACATCCCGTGTAACCATACCTTCCAAACTCCAACAATTTCAACGTTGAAAACATTTCATAAGTCCTACCTTCATCGGCTGAATGAGGTACAACGTACAATAAGGTTATAACATTTTGTTGAAACACATGAGTGGCATGAGCTTGCCCAGACTTAGACGTATATAGACTTTATGCACGCCCATCAAGCGCGCATTCCCGAGTCCAAGTAAAGCTTAAAGATTAGAGCCAAAGATTATTACCGAAGTTCAGCCTTTCGGATTGCTTCCATATGTCTAGACTCTACATGGAGGGAATGATTATTTGTCTAATATTGTCATGTAACAATATGTTAAAAACATTGCACATGTACTACCAATTACTTCATTTACCATTCTTTTCCACGGAAGTAGTGCACGGGCAGTTAGACTAGCCATTTTAAAGCTCGGGGACACTTTTAATGATAATGTACAACATGCCCCTCCACGTACTTACAATTCGCATATTTTGTTCCGCATGCCACAAGACGATATGGTCTACTTGTAAAAGAGAAGTTGGTTACGTAGCATGGGATATTACGGACAACCGTTAAGCGAGAGGCCCAAATAGCTTAAAGAACGTCGGGCGCCCGCCGGCGGCGCAGCGGCGGCGGCTCATGAGGGGGTGCGCTTGTAGGCCCGTCGGCACCTATATCTACCTCCACGCGGTGGGCGTTGGTAACCATGTAGCCGTGTCATGCTTGGCACGGTAGGGGGCTAAACAAGGTACCGGCAGCTACGATCCGCGTGATCAACAGTTGTCGGGAAGCCATATACGGAGGGGTTGGAAAACCAAAATATCCGTATCCTGGCACCATGATCTCCCGCTCGGCTTGCCCGATATATTTTTCGCGGCTGAATACTCGCAGATACTCTCCGGACTAGGGGGCGAGGGGGGCGTCTGCGAACTATTTTTTGGCGAAAGGGGGTACGGACGGATCAACGGTGGGACGCGGGTGTTGGAGCTGTCGGAGGACAACGGGGAAGGAGCGCAAGGACAAGGCGCTCGCTAGCAGTCGTCCAACCCTATGGGATTCGATTCTCCCCCTAAGGGCACGTAGGACGGAGGAGGGACGCAGCCGGAAGAGCGACACGGTCAAGCGGTGGAGGTCCACAAGATCGACCGCCGCCAGAAAAAAACCCGGTATGGCGGGTTTTTGAATAGATATTTCCGCTTCCGATATCTTTTGTGGAGCGGCGACTCGATCAGCGAGTTCGACCAACCCCTCTCCCATACCAACTCATGATAGCGTAAACCAATGAAGGAGCGTACGGTCGGATTTCGCACGAGCAGATGGATATCGGAAACATATGGAGACGGACAAGGGACATGAGAAAATCTGGCGCTTAGGCAAGAGCGCCAGCCCGACACCATATGCAACTCAATACTTCCTTTCTCCCCAGCCCCCGGAGGGGGTCGGGAAGTCTAGGCCAGGAAGCGAGCTGCGACCGGGGGGGGAGCGATATCTCGGATGGGGGAGTGCGCCGATCGGGACGGGACCGTCGACTACATGTGCGAAGGTTTTTTTTCTTTTGCCTTCCCCCCCCAACTCCGGCACGACCGGAGTCGCACATGAGCAAAGGTCAAGTAGGCTAGTCGGGATGAGCGCCAAGTGATCAACTTGGATGGTCCGCGCCCTCGCAGCACGTGGAGCACACAATAGCGATAAAGTTTTTTTTATGCTAATGTACAATTATTATCTACTAGCATGAATTTGACTATATTGTTACTGCCATTAGAGAGGTTGGGATTAGTGGTTTCATGGAGTATATCCTAATATCAAAAAGGCATTGAAGGAGGCATAATAACAAGGGCGCCCGCCGAAGACAACAACCGTTTACTCGGTGATTGTTGTAAACAATTTCAATTTTATTTCATTTCATAAGGAACGTGGAAACTTTTGCTCTCAGTCATGCTTGCAAAACGCCGCATGTAGAGGGTGCCGGTGCGGGTTCCCTGCCAGTCCCATATCCCGGGGGCGCAAAAAAAAAAAAACATAAAAAATATGGAACGTGGAACACGTGGGAATTGCCGGGAGTTGGTAACTTGCCTATTCAAGCCTAATCCATTGGGGGAAGGAGATGTATTCTTTTCCATTTCTCTTTTTAATTACAGTGATAATTAAATAAACATTAATATCTTCAATATCTTCCCATTTGCACACCTACTTGCAAAATTGACTTCTCATAATGAAAAATGAAAACGAAGATGATTTACAACAATGACCATGTATAGTCTCGTTGTTGTCTAAGGGCCTTCTTGTGTATATCATTTAGGTCTTGGGATACATAATTTAGGCCTGCGGGTATCTTTGTCCTTTCTCTCCGAGTGCGTGGTGGGGCTTTACTCTTCCCCTTGGAGGTTCTTGGCAGAGTGGGGTTTAGGTATGGTTAGGACTAGATAGGGAGGGTTGTAAATGATATTGGTAGAGATGTTTGTAGGTTGTGAGGGATTTGATACGGTAGATGCGGAGTAATTGGTGCAGCCATCGGACAGAGTGTATGTGTAGGCGGTTGAGTATGCGGGTTGCGTCTCGAGTAGGGGTTTGGGGGGGTGTCTGGTGGGTCGGTTTTGGGGTTTATCAAGGTAGTGATCCATGTATGGGTGAGGGTGTGTGGAGTGCTTGTTCGGCTCATTACTATGGGGACGATTTCCACCATTGTGCCATGCTAGTGTGAGCGGAGAGCATTTGCTAGGGGAGTATATTTTTCCATTACGAGGTGGTGTGTGTCTGTGAGGTTGGTGTTTATGCATTATTTTCATTCACCAATTTGTATTTCACGGATGGAGGAGTATCTACGTCGGGAGGTAGAGTGGCCTATCATGCGGAATTCTAGGAGTCTAATGAAGTCACGTTTGTGGCCCGGGGGTCTGAGTTGAGCGGGTAGAATGTTTTCAAGTAAGATGGGTGAGGGGGTTTGTGAGGTAGGGTCTATACCTTCGTATGCGTCGACTTTGCGGGTGGACATGTGGTTGCGATGGGTAGGAGTTGCGTCAAGAGGGGGCAGTGTTTCAGAAAGGGTATCGAATGTGAATGTTTAAATGGGTTTAATACCAAAATATGCGGAGACGGTGGCCATCCACCCCCATTCGATTGTCCAAGGAGTGTCATTAGTTGTTCGAGGGTGTTGTTTTGGCGGTTTTGTCGGAGTCCTAGCATAGAGGGGTAGTTGCCGGCCATATGCCCATTGCTGATGAATTGACCACACATTGGGCATGTGAGGGTTTCGTTCCACATTGAAATTGAAATTGAAATTGAAATTGTTTACAACATGTACCGTATGCGCCGGTTTTTCACCAAAAGCCGGATGCGTCGGCTGCTGTCTCTGGGCCCTCCCAACTATGCCATACAGGGAACTTACAAGTCAGGGCTAGACCGTTAACCACCTAATCCAACCTCTCCAAGGGTGTTCGGGGGTTTTACTCCCCCCGGGGAGGGTGCAAGTAGAGGCGAAGGTTGTGTGCATTCAGGGTCGTGCGTGGAGGCAATGTGCGGATGCGCGGTGGGAGGTCGTGCGGGACTTGATGCGGTATATGCGTAGGAGGTGATGCAGCCAGTGGACAGTATGCGTATGGAGTTGAGCAAGAATGCGAGATGTGTCGAGGCGTGCTTTGGAGACGAGTTTATCTGGAGGGTCGGTGCGGGCGGTGAGGAGGGAGGTGAGACTCGTGATGGTGGAGGAGTGTGGTGTACCGGTGCGGCTCATGACTATGGGTATGATGTCGACCACTGTGCCTGGCCAGTGGTTTCTGATGGCGTTCGCAAGGGGTGTGTATTTGGTGCGTATGAGGTCAGCTGTGTGCGAGAGGTTATTGTCTGTGCAGTACTTCCATTCCCCTATCTGGATTTTTTTTATGGATGCGTAACGTCGGCGACCGTTGGAGTGACCAACGAATCGGGGTTCGAGGATGCGGATGAAGTCAGGTTTGTGTGCAGGGGGACGAAGTGGGGGGGGGGGAATCTCAGGTGGGAGGACGGCGGGGCACGAGGTGAGGGAATCGGGCGAGAGACCTTCGTCAGCAGCGACAAGGCGGGTGGGCATGTGGGTGGGGTGAGGTGGGTGGCAGTCAAGTGGGGTGCAGGCAGGGGTGGGGGAATCAAACGATTTTATGGGTTTGTTACCGAAGTCTGCGGTGATGGTTTCCCATCGCCCTCCGTTGTGGCGTTCCAGTAGGGAGAGTAGGAGTTGCAGAGCGCTGTTGTGTCGGTCCTGTCTTAGACCAGACATAGAGGGGCAGTTACCGGCCATGTGGCCGTTGCTAGTGAATTGGCCACATAGGGGGCAGCGCAGGGTGGGGTTGTGAGTAAGTAGGCGGGTGTTGTGGACACCCCACATGAATTCTTGTTTGTGTGTGAACTGGATATTTGTGAGGGTTGAGTGTTTTTTGTGGTAAGAGAAATCGGCGCCGTCCTGCGCGGCGCGGGCGAGGAGGGCACCGTGTTTGGTTGTTCGCGAGAGAGGAGTGTGTGTGTGTTTTGTGCTGTAGGTGTGTGCGTCGGACTTGAGGTTGGTGTATTTGTAGGTTACGTGGTCCCCTAGCGTTTGTGGGATGAGGGTGTATGGCCATGTCCAGTGGCCTATTGTGACTTCAGAACCTGTGGTGTATGTAGTATCGGGTGGGTGACCATCCGCGACTTGGTTTGCGAGGGTGTCTGCGAGGTCGTTGCCGATGGAATGGTTGTGGGTTTCGTTCCACATGGGGAGTCGGGTGTTGTGCATCCGGGGGGGGGGGGGGGGGGGGAATCAGGAGTGCTCAGACGACATGATAGGTCCTCACCGCCGTCAGGGTTGTCACCATGTGGTCGTGCTGGGGGTTGTTTCGGTGCCATCGCGAGCGGTGGCGGTGGCCAATAGGTAGCGACAGGCACTGATAAGAACCACTAGCCGCACTCGTGCCTAATAACGGTTTCAGAGAGACGGCATGTTGCCCTGCGGCCCCTCGGCCTGATGCCCCGGGGCGTCTCAAAGTACGTTTTCTGTGTCCTCCACCCAGTGTGGAGCACGAGTTGATGCCACGACCAGAGCACGTGTAATGTCGCGTTGATGGCTGGCTCGCTAGTGATAGGTGGTATCATATACTAGTTAAGCTATGACTGACGTGCAACCTTTGTATGCGTATTCACCTAGCAGTGCGCCCCCCCCTTCTCCAGTTTGAACATGTATGCACCATGTCCAAACACAACGAGTGCGTCGGTGTGGGTGCCTATCGGGCATCCTCGGCTGTCGGGCAGCTGACTTAGGTGGGGTGGTTTTAAAGCGAAGTTTATACTGGCGATACCGCCGACTACAAGGTGAAAGTATTGTGAACTATGTAAACTTGCCTTTTGCGGTAGAGGTGGCGATCGCAGCTCGCCGAGCCAAGTTGTCGCAAGTGAGTGACGTGAGGCGGGGGCCCATAACATGTTGAACCGTGCAAACACGTTCAGTATGAAAGGTAACTAACACATACGTAGTTACAATCACAATCACGCAAATAGGACAATCACATAGACAACCACCAGGGGAGGGGTGCCCTCGCAGGCCCGTCGGCACCTACCTCTACCTCCACGCGGTGGGCGTTGGTAACCGTGTAGCCGTGTCAGGCCTGGCACGGTAGGGGGCTAAACGAGGTACCGACAATTGCTGATCACGATCAGCTGCGATCCGCGTGATCAACAGCTATCGGGAAGCCCGGTACGGAGGGTTTTGGAAAAACATAATATCCGTACACCGGCACATGGATCTCCCGCTCGGCCAGTCCGATAATTCTTTTCCGCGACTAAATACTCGAAGATATTCTCCCGACGATGGGGCGGGGGCGGCGTTTGCGAAATATTTTTTGGCGAAGAAGGGTACATACGGATCGGCGGAGGGACGAGGGTGTTGGAGCTGGCGGCGGACAGCTCGGAAGCAACGCTAGGGCACGGCGCTCGCTAGCGCCTAGCGGTCGCCAGCCTTGCGAGAGCCTTAAGTCTCCCTTGGGGGCGAGGCCTGATGCTACGCATGACGGAGGTGGGTCGCAGCCGGAGGAGCGGCACGGTCTGGCGGCGGCGGTCATTAGGATCACCCGCCGCCGGAAAAGCCCGGTACGGGGGGTTTTTGGAAAAATTCCCGTACCCACCATCTTTTGAGGACCGGCAACACGATCCTTGTGTTCTTCCAACCCCTTCCCTATTCGGTACCCGGTTATCGATAGGTTGCCTTAGGCAGTGTGCCTAGGGTTATCGTAACGGCACACTGCTCATAAAGGCGGCCCCCTAACAACGTAAAACCACCGGGGGAGGGTAAAGACGGCCACAACGCGATCATATAGGTGTTGGAAACAAACGAAACAAGGACAGGGGACAAGAGAAAATCTGGCTCGGAGGCAGGAGAGCCAGCCGGACACCGTCTGCAGCCTAGTTATTTTCTCTTCTCAGCCCTTGAAGGAGGAGAGAAGACTCGGCTAGGTGGCGCGCTGCGTCGGGAGGAGACGCGAATACCTCGGGCGGGGTTGAGCACGGATCGAGACGGGACCGACGACGACTTAAGAGAGGGGGGGGGTTCACCTGTCTTTCCCCGCTGGCTCCGGCACGACCGGAGTCGCATAGGAGCCGAGGTCAGGCATGTTCGACTCGACCAGCTCAAGCCGAACAACCTTGCTAATCAGCGACCCCGCAGCGGCTGGAGCAGGCCGCATATCGTGGAGACTAGCGACACTTTCCATTTCATATTGTATCCAAATAAATTACGTATAGATCAAAAAATAATAAATACCTGGTTACCTATATGTTTTGGACGGTATCGTCACTGCCAATGGAGAGGTTGGGATTAGTGGTTTACTACGGTCTACTGAAGCATATAAGTCCACAAATGAGTGGCGTTGAACGGGGGGGGGCAGGGACAGCAACCGGTTTATACCAGGGTTGTGCTGAAGTCTATTGCTGAGAATTCAGACTGAACTGAAGTCACTTTATGGACTTCAGCCTGAATTTAGCTGAACAATGTTCACGCCTAAATTCAGTTGAGACTTTAGGACTTGAATTCAGGCTGAAGTGACTTCAGTTCAGTTGTTCAGCTGAATTCAGGCCCTGAACATAACACAGCCTGAATTCATGTCAAGACTTCATACTGAAGGCCCGCTTGAAGTGACGTGAAGAACCCTCTGAACCCCGTCTGACCCAACAAACCCTAAAAGCTTAAAACCTAAACCCTAAACCCTGACCCCGCCGAGCTCCCAACAAGTACGAATTTCCATACATAAGGCCTTATGTAATCCCATGATACAAATATACTATTTATCAGTACTTACTCAATACATCGCAACACGGCCACAAATGATGGGTAACGAATAACGGTACGCAATATTTCTCGACGGATATCGCCAAATCAGAGGGCGGCCGAATAGGAACAGCTCACCCGATTAAAAAAAAACTATGTTGACTGCAGTCCGGTCGGGTTCGGGCCACTTTAGCCGAGACTTGAGACTGAAATGAAGTCACTTCACTTTAGGCTGAACTACTGAAGTCGCATGAACTGAAGCGACTTCATCACAACCCTGGTTTATAATGGTATTGTTGTAAACAATTTCAATTTCATTTCAATTTCACCCCCATGCATGGTGTCGGGACACCAGAAGTGAGGGAGCTCTGTTCCTATCGAGTATCGACAGCTCTGTAAAGAATCAAACAGGTTATCGGTATGTCCGATCCAAACATGTACTAATCAGATCTAGAAAAGCTTACAATAGCTATCCGCAACTAATAACTATAAAATATTGCTTACAACAGTACACCCCACAGATATTCCATTTTGTGCCTGAATTGAGGGGACGTGAGGGTGGGGTGTTTGCAATGATATGTAAAATCTGCGCCGAGCTGTTTGGCCAGAGCCAGGAGGTGGCCATGTTTGGTGGTATGGTGAAGAGGGGTGTTGGTGGATGCGGGAATGTGTTTACGGGCGTCGTGCTTGAGGTTGGTACATATTAGGGTTCGGGGTGGGTTAGGGTTGTCAAGTTGAGTGGTGTATGGCTAGGTCCATCGTCAGATATGTGTATGTGAATCATTGACAATGACGTGCTTTGATTTGTGTTAACATTATGCAAGAGGCTAACCACCGTAAAATATGCCCTAGGTAGTGTGAAGTCGCATAGCAACACCTTGTGTCGATAGAAAATGCGAAATCAAATTTGTGTTGATGAACTGTGCGTTTATATAATAACCCGCCCATGCTTTCATTTTTGTGGTTTTGCGAAATCCACGCTCAAACTTCAATTTGGACTCCCACAAATGACCCCGATGTCCGCATTTGCAAAAAATAAAAAGCAATAAAAGTGAAGAAGCGACTACCGCAAAAATAGTTCCGAATGACTACTCTTATACTATATACCCACGTCGAAACGCTTGAGCAGCATTATACGAAGAGCATCGCGAAGCGTTCAACATCACACCCAACATTATTAACACAACCGCCCTTTTAAAATACCATAGATTATGTATTCGCATGATTTTCTATTTCCACCCAACACATTTTCTTTCAACATAATATTATTGCGTTCACGGACCCTAAAAAAACAAACAAGAAAAGGAAAATTAAAAACTAATTACTCCCAAACCAAAACTAAGCTGGAATGACTGGCATGGCGAAAGATTAACCGTAACATAAGGGTGATGAGGCGCGTCCTATTTTGTCAATGAAAGCGATCTCCACAAAACCTTAAAGCCCTAATGACGGTGACATGAAGCCTTCTAAAGACCGCGGGCGTTAGGGCCTTGGGGTTTTGCGGCATGGCGCACGTTCATAACTCATGGTCACATCAATTAAATACTATAAAACGTCACGCTTCTTAATTTTTCAATATTTTGCAAAAATAATAGTTGGCGGTGGGCGTTGGAGGTGGCGGCGGACAACCGGGAAGCGGCGCCTAGGCAAGGCGCTCGTTGACAGCCGACATGCGATGTGGGGCTCGAGTCTCCCCTGGGGGCGAGGCGAGAGACTACACATGCCGGTGGAGGGTCGCAGCCGGAGGAGTGACACGGAGTGGCAGCGGAGGTCCCCATGGTCTGTTGCCGCCGGAAAAGCCCGGTACGGAGGGGTTTCGAATAAATATTTCCGTACCCACCATCTTTTGAGGACGACGCCTCGATCCATGTGCTCGACAAGCCCCTTCCCTAGTCGGTGCCAAGTTATCGATATGCTACCTAAGGCAATGTGCCTACGGTTATCGTATCGGCACACTGCTTGTATAGCCGCCCCCCTAACAACGTAAGCCAGTGGGGGAGGGAACGAACGGCCACGGTGCGATTAGACATGTAATGGAAAGTAGACGGCGAAGGACATGAGATAGGAGAAAACTCTTGCACGGAGGAAGGAGCGCCAACCGGACACTTTATGAGGCTTAGGTATTTCTTCTTCCCATCCCCCGACGGAGGAGGGAAGACTAGGCTAGGTGGCGAGCTGCGACGGGAGAAGCAACGATTATCTCGGCCGGGGTGTGCGTGGATATCGAGAAGTGACCGTTGACAACGTGAGCGAGAGGGTTTTTCGCATGCCTTTTCCCCGAGCTCCGGCACGACCGGAGTTGCACATGAGCAAAGGTCGGGTAGGCCCGACTCGACAAGCACAAGTTGACCATCTTAGATGATCAGTACCCCCGCCGCGGCTAGAGCATGCCGCGTATCTTGGAGAATAGCGACATTAAATATTTCATACCGTATGAAGGAAAATAATTATGGAAGAATAATAAAAACTTGTTTACGTGTATTTTCAAACGGTATCGCTACTGCCATTGGAGAAGTTGGGATTAGTTGTTTCATGGCGTATATCCTTAAGGTGAGGTTTAGAAAACGAAGTCGACTTTTTATTTCCGATCACCCGTACATTTTAAAAGTCGATTCGCCCTCGTACGGGGTTTAGAAAACAAAGTCAGGTTGACGCAACCCCCAAAACGTACCACGGACTTTGTTTCGGACTTTGTTTCAAGCCCAAAATGAAAACAAAGTCGGGCGACTTTGTTTTCGTTTCGAAGTCCGAAACAAAGTCGAAAACGAAGTCGTGGCTGTACATTACGACATGTGTGCGCGCGCGACCGGTAGCATGGCCACCCGCACCGCCCGAGGCGCGTCCGCCATGCCATGGCGCGGCCCGAACACCAGTAGGCGACTACATCCGCAAGCCGCGCCTCCACATGTGGAAGGGGTCCACATGCCTTGCTTGCTAGAATGGAGCGGGCGAACGCGCCGGAGAATCCTCTGCCGCAAGAGCTTCTGGCACTGCTCAGCTCGATGTCAGCCGAGCAACGGGCGGCCGCCCTTTTTCCGTCCGGCCCACCCCGCGCCGCCATCCCGTCCACACCTAGCCATGCCGTGGCTGGCACGGACTCTGGCCAGAACACCGAGCGCCCCGAGCGATCTGGCTTGTTTCCCGCGGCCGAATACGGCGCGGGCTCGGTCAACAAGCCGGCCACTCACGCCGATCCTGCCGTCGCGTTGCGGCTTTTAGGCGGCCCGCCCAGCAGCCCGAAGCCCAATCCGCGCGAGCTGGACATGGGCGATTCTTTCCACAGGGGCGATTCTTCCGGGGGGTTCCGCCGAGTTTGAAAAACAGCAACGCCGCTGATGCTCGTCATGTTTGAATTCGCGCGCCGGGTGCGCGCGCGGGTGGTGATGCGCTGGATATTCATACATATACTCGTACGGGGCGCCCGCCGGCGGCGCAGCGGCGGCGGCCCCGGAGGGGGGTGCGCTCGCAGGCCCGTCGGCACCTACCTCTACCTCCACGCGGTGGGCGCTGGTAACCCCATAGCCGTGCCAGGCCTGGCACGGTAGGGGGCTAAACGAGGTACCGGCAGCTGCGATCCGCGGGATCAGCAGCTGTCGGGAAGCCCTGTACGGAGGGTTTTGGAAAAACATAATATCCGTACACCAACACAGGGATCTCCCGCTCGGCCTGTCCGATATGTCTTTCCGCGACTAAATACTCGCAGATACTCTTCCGACGATGGGGCGGGGGCGGCGTTTGCGAAATATTTTTTGGCGAAGAGGGGTACGGACGGATCAGCGGAGGGACGAAGGTGTTGGAGCTGGCGGTGGACAGCTGGGAAGCAGCGCTAGGGACGGCGCTCGCTAGCATTCGCCAGCCCTGCGAGCGCCTCAGATCTCCCCTGGGGGCGAGGCCTGAGGCTACGCAGGACGGTGGTTGGTCGCAGCCGGAGGAGCGGCACGGTCTGGCGGCGGCGGTCCTTAGGATCACCCGCCGCCGGAAAAGCCCGGTACGGGGGGTTTTTGGAAAAATTCCCGTACCCACCATCTTTTGAGGACCGGCGACTCGATCCCTGTGTTCTTCCTACCCCTTCCCTAGTCGGTACCCAGTTATCGATAGGCTGCCTCAGGCAGTGTGCCTAGGGTTATCGTAACGGCACACTGCTCGTAAAGGCGGCCCCCTAACAACGTAAACCACTGGGGGAGGGCACGGACGGCCACAGCGCGATCAGATAGGTGTTGGAGACAGACGGGAAAAGGACAGGGGACATGAGAAAATCTGGCTCGGGGGCAGGAGAGCCAGCCGGACACCGTCTGCAGCCTAGTTCTTTTCTCTTTTCAGCCCCCGAAGGAGGAGAGAAGACTCGGCTAGGTGGCGAGCTGCGTCGAGAGGAGCGGCTAATACCTCGGGCGGGGTTGAGCACGGATCGAGGCGGGACCGACGACGACCTTTGCGAGGGGGGTTTTTTACCTGCCTTTCCCCCCAAGCTCCGGCACGACCGGAGTCGCACAGGAGCCGAGGTCAGGCAGGTTCGCCTCGACCAGCTCAAGCTGGACAGCTCTGCTGATCAGCGACCCCG
The DNA here is from genome assembly GCA_026401115.1 of Tetraselmis chui. NCBI lineage: Eukaryota > Viridiplantae > Chlorophyta > Chlorodendrophyceae > Chlorodendrales > Chlorodendraceae > Tetraselmis > Tetraselmis chui. The sequence goes on from JAPMLY010001253.1 coordinate 92,120, forward strand.
CAGCGGCTGGAGCAGGCCGCGTATCGTGGAGACTAGCGACATTTTATATTTCATACCTGTATGCAGACAGTACTTGTTTATGAGTATGTTTTAGACGGTATCGTTACTGCCATTGGAGAGGTTGGGATTAGTGGTTCACGGTCTACCTCAGTCTACTAAGTCATGTATGGCATAGCATAAGGGGGGGCCCAGAGACAGCAGCCGGTTTATACTGGTATTGTTGTAAACAATTTCATTTCATTTCATTTCAATTTCAATTTCATTTCATTTCATTTCATTTCATACTCGTACGGGTACTTGTACGGTACATGTACGGATACCGGTACTCGTACTGGCTGTGTCCATGAAACTTCGACTTCATTTTCTAAACCCGGGTTTACGTAATGCACGCCAACATGCCGACGTCAGCACATCGCTACGCGAACGATAACGGTTCCGCCCAAAAGTCGAAAGTCAACTTCGTTTTCTAAAGCTTAGCTTTAAGCATCGAAGAGACCTACAACATGTCTAATCACAACCGTTAACTCAGTGATTGTTGTAAACAATTTCATTTCATTTCATAGCCTAGATCGAGCCAGCAAAGCTATCCATCGGTAAGCAATTCAGCATGACCGACCTCGGTGAGACAAAACTTGTTTGGGCATGGACATTGTCGGGGACAAAGACGCTTGGACCATTGGGGAGTCCCACGAGCAGTACAACAAGGAATTGCCAGAGGAGTTGGAAATGCTAAAGAGTACACCCTAGAAGGCCCCCATGGCACCCACGCACTACCGTGATATGGGGAGGTGGCATTTGACTATAACATGACAACCATGACAACCATGACCGCGCTTGACCACGATGCTTTAGGGCCATACTTAGTTTTGTGAACTTCATGTGCATGAACACACGTCCAAATATTACTTTCGCATTCCATGTCATACGCGGGCTGCATACTGCGCCTATCCAACTCAACATGATCACATGAATCAACTAAAACGTCCACTTCGATACTTGAATAGCACAATGTCCCAAGGAATAACCTACGGAGGACACACCTGACACGCCAATTGTGATGACGGGAATGTCTGCTTCTACTCATAACGGGCAGCAGACGATCGGAATCATGTTAGATAGTGATCGATGTTGAATGGAGGGACCATCACTTGGACTTACAATAAATAAAATAAGCTTGTCGCTTTCTTCACAATAGAGGCGGAGTATGTATCTATGCGCCTAGCAGCCGAGAGCTAAGTGCACTTCCAACTAAAAGTTACAAGAAGTTACAGATGAATTGGCTTCTGTCTCAAGGCGTACCCGATACTGTCATCTAGGTATTAGATTTAGGGTCTTACGCACGGGGTCTCCTTGTCCATCCCTCTCCGTCGGCAGTAACAACATAACGTAAAGCATACATGGACAGATATGGCCTACAACTACTAAAATTTATTGAAAATAATATGTCGCTATCTCCACGGTGCGCGGCCCGCTCCCGCCGCTCGCATGCGTTGATCATCCTAGATGGTCAGCATGCGCTCGTCATGTCGGGCCTGCTTGACCTATGCTCTTATGCGACTGCGGTCATGCCGGAGCTCGGGGGGGGGGAGGCGGACAAAAACTCCCCTCGCTAAGGTCGTCGGAGGCCCCGACTCGATCCACACACACCCTCGTCCGAGAAAGTTGCTGCTCCTCCCGTCATAGCTCTTCTCCTAGCAGAGGCTCCCCCATAGCTCTTCTCCTAGCAAGGGGGAGAAAGCCATAGTCACAATTGGATGCCGTCCATCACTCCTCCCGTGGCGTTTATCCTTTCCCGGTCGGCTGCCAATTGTTTCCGGCATCGACAGATCCGTACAATGCCACCCGTACCCCCCCCCCTTGTGTTTACGCTGCTCTAGGGGGCCGACTTTACGGGTGATGTGCTTTCGCGATAACCCTAGCACACCGCCGGAGGCACTCTTGTCGATGGCGGGTACCGACGAGAGGAGAGGCTGGCTTGTGGTAATTGGTAAAGTTAGATCGGGGCTCCGACCTCAAAGGTACCGTGTTCGGTCATTTCAACCAAGACTACCCTTAGTACGAGGTCTATCCGGTGGCGGCCGATATGAAATCAGCGCTTGTGGACCGTGCCACTCCTCTCATGCGAATTGTCCTCTTAGCTGCCGGTGTCGAGCTCCACCCCGTGGATGGGTATGATCGACCACATGAGCGTTGGCCGACGTCGTCACGTCGAGCGAGCGCCTCTCCCCAACGTTGCTTCCCGGTTGTCCGCCGCTAGCTCCAACACCCGCGTCCCATTGCTAATCCGCCCGCACCTTCCTCGCCAAACATAATTTACCGTAACCCCGCCCCTCGCCTCCTTAATCCTTATCGGGAGAGTATCTGAGGGTATTCAACCGCGAAAAGACATATCGGATTGGGCGACGGGCCGAGCGGGGGATCTTGGTGCATGAAGTGTACAATAATCATTTTCAAAAGCCCTCCGTACCGAGGCTTCCCAATATACGCAGATCGCGCGGATCGTAGCTGTCAGATTCACCCCGCCTAGCCCTCAACCATGGCATGCTTGGCACGGCTATAGGGTTACCAACGCCCACCACGAGGAGGTGGAGGCGAGTGCCGACGAGCCTTGCAGCGCATCCCTTCCGATGCCGCCGCCGCTGCACCACCGGCGGGCGCCTACTTCCAACAACCATTGCGGGACGTGAACCAGTGCCGACTTTGGGCAACCGCAATTTACGAAGACAACGAATGAAGGAGAAATCAAAATGGCCAACAACCCCATGGCTTCCGTCACAACAAAGCAAATCGACATCAAACATCACTACCCCGGAGTGCTTGTGGTTGCGAAGACGATCGCGGTGGTGTCCATCATGAAATCCGATATGCGCTCGCGGACGGGTTGACGGAAGCTCTGCCGGAGCAAAAGCATACTATGTTGTTCAGGCGATGCACGCGGACGCCGGCCAATGGCGGATAGAGGACCAACATACATGTTAGTGACAGTTATGTAGAAGGGCTACTATCATACATAATTGCAAGTTCAAGATCGTTATCGGTACGGATAGGCAAGTTGTAAAAATGGCGAGTTATCACAGCTACGTGCCGCTCTCTCCCATATTATTATGTAACCATCACCAAGCGCCTCGCTCTACGCTCCCTACATGGTCCCGTCGATTACTCGCGCCCATCGCTTTGTTGCTCCGATGATAGTGTGAGAATATGAAATTCCGCCTAACCATGCTATCAGTACGAACCCGATAGCTCCAATACCTCACCAGCGCGTTCCGTATACCGATGATTGGCGCCTTGCTTTGCATTGTATTCGGTATGCGCCTCCATATGTTTGGCTGGTGCTTATGCATCCCATTTTTCTTGTAAGAAAATATTCTTAAGTCTCGTTTGCGTCGTCATGGCAGTACGTTAGGTCCTCTGGTGCCGTACCCTGACCCGGATCGTTGCGAAAGGCTCGTCACACTCGACAGCCGCCGACCGCACTCAGGCGGATTGACGCCGAATCCCAATCAACGAGGCAAGTATTGGCGTGGAAGACCCTCAGGCCAACGTGCACCTCACCGTGGCCGCGTGGCGAGAGAGTCCTTTAGTATTTGTAGCAGCAATAGGCAACAGCTGGACGGCGAAGCTCAGACTGAGGCGCTGTACGCTGTACGACCACGTAAAGCTACGGGAGCATCTGACGCGACAGGCGACACAGGCGTTCCGCCTTCGCAGCCATGTGCACAGCGGGGATCCCACGCTGCGAGCCCCACCGGATCCATGTAGCCGTCTTAGTTTCGGCGGCGCTCCTACTGTTCTGCGTGACTATGGGCGCCAGCGTTCCGGAGACCCGTGACAGAGATCTTATCGGGTGGCAGGTCAGCGCCCCGTTGACCCGCGACGTACCAAATAAGCAAACTCGTCACCATTCGAAACGGCGCCGCAAAACCAAGCAGCCCACTACCCTCTGTCGCTGTTCCCGGCGCCCTGACTCTTGCGCGGTCGACGGTAATGCGGGGTGTGGGTGTGGGTGTGGGCAGGGGGAGGTGCATCACGTGGACCCCTCCGCCGTCCCTAAAAAGTCTCCCGTGCACAATATTCAAACGGTCGCCGGAAAACAAAACCATCCCGCGCTCAAGTTCGAAGCGCTCGTGATGGCGGATAAGCGACCCAGGTACCGCACCCCACCTCGACCCACCCACCCTCTTTGCGCTCTTCACCCATCACCAGCAGCAGCAGCAGTCGATTCGAAGCACTGCGGGAGCGACAGTTCATAGTGTCGAAATTATAAACCCTACAAACCCGCGAAGCACGCGAAGCAGTTTCATTCGCGACCGCAAATATAAGAGAAAGTCGACGAGCAGTTGGTGCTCTGTTTTCCATCCCGACTAATAGCTGGTGTCACTACCACCGCAGGCCGTCACATCACGCGAGCACCATCGTCGAGCTCAGTCCCGGCAGCTTCATGGCCTCTTGGTTCGGTGGGACGTTCGAAGGGAAGCCGGACGGTGCGTAACATTGCCAGACATAAACTTGCTTACAAAATATCACCAACACATATTTTCACCAACAAAAAACCCTACTATTCGGAGGGGCGTCAGAACGGGAGGGCGTGAGGAGGGTCTGATAGGGGTGGCTGCGTGGCTGGGGGGGAGGGCAGTGGGCATCTGGGTGTCGCGGTGGAGCGTGGGTGAGGGCGCGTGGAGCGAGGCGAAAGAGGTGGTGGCGCCGCACGGTGTGCCCACTTGGAACCCCGTCCTCTTCAAGCGCCCCTCCAACGGCGAACTGCTCCTCTTCTACAAGGTACCCTCATCCTCGTCACACCCTTCTCTGCACACACGCCATGGATCTTTCAATTTGCGTTTGGCTAGTCATGTTATTTTTCTAATCGCTTCCTTTTTGTTTTCATGGCATATATTCTTATGTTTGCTAATCTGCTTAGTATTATACCTTCGTTCGTGGTTATGTTCGTTTGTTTGTCTCCCCCACTTTTCGTGCATTGTTTCCTTTGCGTTTGGTAGTTTAATTGATATGCTATTGATTTACGTGGGATTGAGATGAATATGAGTATTTTGTTTCCTCTGGTATTATGTTTATGTGTGCACGCGCGCGCGCGCGTGTGTGTGTGTGTATGTGTGTGTGAGTATGATCCATGTGCTCGGGGTGGCAGATTGGGAAGCACCCCTCGAATTGGAAGGGCTACTTGAAGCGCAGCAGCGACGACGGGCAGACTTGGGGAGAGCAGGAGTACCTGGGGAAGGGGATCGTGGGGCCGGCGAAGAACAAACCGGTAGAGCTGGCGGACGGCACGCTGCTCGCGGGCACTAGCGATGAGGGCGGCAGCGACGGTGAGCGTCGGGTTTGCCTAGTTGTGTGTGTGTTTGTGTGTATGTGTGAGTGTGTGTGTGTATGGGGTGTGTGTGCATGGGAGAAAGTGCTATAATCCTGCACGTGCCGTTAAATATGTGTCCATGGGTGTGTGTGTGTGAGAGAGAATGTGTGTGAGAGAGATGTAATGCATGTACGTTTTGTTGAATGCCTATCTGTGTATGTGCGTGTCAGAGAGAAATAGAATCGGACGTGTGTGTGTGTGTGTCGATGTGGGCGAAGACGTTTTTGTGTATTCGTCTGTGAGCGAGATGTGACATACAGTGCAATAATGTGTGTGTATTCAGTCACAGTAATGTTATTTCATGGGCGGTTGCTGGTATTTGTTATCGAGTGACGTGTTATGGTTGTGTGTGTGTGTGTGTGTGTGTGTGTGTGTGGATGTGGGCGAAGACGTTTTTGTGTATTCGTCTGTGAGCGAGATGTGACATACAGTGCAATAATGTGTGTGTATTCAGTCACAGTAATGTTATGTCATGGGCGGTTGTTGGTATTTGTGATCGAGTGACGTGTTATGGTTGTGTGTGTGTGTGTGTGGTGGGGCGGAATGTTTCTGTGTGCTGGACGGTGGTGCTTTGGGGGGGACGGTGCCGAGGCTGGCTGCCGGCTCATGTTTGTGACCGTTGCGCAGGCAAGTACTGGACCACTTGGGTGGAGGAGAGCAAGGACGGCGGGAGGACGTGGACGCGCATTGGTGAGTGGCTCTTGGAGTAACTGTTCGTGTGTTTATGTGTGTGTGAGAGAGAGAAATTTGTGTGTATGTGTGTGTGTGAGAGAGAGAGAGAGAGAGAGAGAGAGAGAGAGAGAGAGAGAGAGAGAGAGAAAGAGTTCTTTACATGTGTGTTTGTGTGTTTTACTTTGTGTTTTTGTTCGATGTTTATCTATGTATAATCCGTGTTCGCGAGTGTGAGCATTTGTGTTTCTATGATTAGGATGATGGTATGCATTTCTGTGTCTTTGCGTGTGTGTGTGTGTGTGTGTGTGTGTGTGTGTGTGTGTTTTAGTTGGATATGTTGTTGGTTGCGCAGTCAGCGACAGACATTGGCAATTGGCCTGTGAGACTTGTTGGTCAACACGCGCTGCTGTTGTTGTGGCGAATGTAGGGCCGATCGAGATGGAGGGGAAGATCATTCAGCCCGCGCTGTTCTTCGATTCGGAGGGGAAGCTGCGAATGGTTGGATTTAAGTCATTACGGTTTTCGCACAATAGTTTTAATGGCTTTGCCGTGCTCCCTTTGAAACACACACACAAGCACATACTCATGCATGCACACACACTCTCTCTCACAGACTAACACACACATATTTGCACACACGCATACCAGCACATACTCATGCACGTGCACGCATACTCTCACACCCTAACACACACACACACGCACACACGCCCATACTCTTGCACACATACACACACACACGCATACGAACAGAGACACGAAACGGACACACGCTCACACACACACTCTCTCTCTCTCACACACACACAAGCACATACTCATGCACACACACACACAAGCACGTACACACACACACACACACACATCCAAACGCACACAAGCACGTACACATACGCATGCGCATACTCATACACGCACACATCTATACGCACAGGCAATATCACACAAATATTTCAATCGACATCACAGCTGCACTGCCAATTTTTACACCCACACACAAATAGATACACAAATACATACTCATACATACCCCCTAGCCCTCACACACACAGACAGACATACACACACAAGTACATACGCATGCACGCACACACACAGACACACACGCACACACAAATACGGACACACACACACAAACAAGCACACACACGCTCACACACACACACACACACACCAACACACAAACAAGCATATACTTATGCACGCACGCACATACCATTACACCTAAACAGTCACACATGCACCCACTCTCACACCCAAACACATGCACGCACATACTCATGCACACACACACACACACACACAAATACGGACACATGCTCACGTTCTCTCTCTCTCACACTAACACATTCTCATGCTTGCATACACACACACACACACACACACACAGACATGCTCACACCCAAACACATACACACACACCCACGTGCACACAAGCACGTACACATACTCACACTCATACACGCACACATTTATATGTACAGCCAAAATCATAGAAATATTTCAATTGACGTCACAGCTGCACTGCCAATGTATTTCAACCGCCCTCAAACATACACACAAATAAATACTCAAACACACACACACACACACACACGCACACACACACACACAAGGCCGTGCACATACTCATACCCGCGCGCGCATAAGAACGTACAGGCTGTCTTGTATGCATACATTCACCAGCACCCACACGAACATACATCTGCACGCACAGACAAAATCACAGAAAAATCACCACTGCACTACGTCTTTCTCACGCCTCACTCTCTCTCTCTCACACACACACACACACACACACACACTTTACACAAGCACACATACCCTATTACACACTCTTCATCTTTAATTACTATAACACACACTCTTTTACACACACGATATCTTTCTGTGGTCTCTGTCTTTAACACATACGCATATCCTCTCTTTGCCTGTCTCGTACGTACTCTCGCACACAAACACACACTTACACACACACACACACACACACTAGCACTAGCACTAACACCCGCGCGCTCCCCCGGCTCATGCGTTGCGTGGCGCTCGACAGGTCATTCGCAGCCGGAAGCGGTACATGGCGCTGGCTAAGGGCGACGAGAGCGGTCACGGTTGGGGGGAGGCCTCGCTGACGGATATCCCCTGCCCCAACTCGGGCCTCGACGCCGTCAATCTCAAAGACGGACGGTTCGTCGAACCCCCCCCCCCCCCCCCCCCCCCCCCCCCTCCGTCCTTGCGCATATTGCTTCTCCAGACTAACTTTCTGGCGTTGCCAGGATTCTTTTGGTGTACAATCACAGCTTCAAGCGCGGCCTGGCAGGGCGTAGTATCCTCGCGGTCGCACTGTCAGCCGACGACGGCGTCACATGGAAACGGGCGCTCACGCTCGAGGTGGGTGGCGCCCTTTGCAGTCACGTGTGTGTGGAGTCTGAGGAGGAGGTGGACATGATGCGACGCTCATTTTATTTATGGGAAAATGGGGTCTATGATACATTAAAAGAACGTATATTGTTTACATTTTGTTTATAATTACGTTGTAAGGCGACGATTGTTGATGAATTCCCAATGAAAGGAGTCCAATCTTGGAGTTTAATGATTACTTTCAGTTATATTTGAATATTATATGTTTTGATATAAATTGGCTGTTAATAAGGAATGTATTCAAGTGTATATTTTGGCTGTTAATAAGGAAAAGTAAATGGAATGAAAACGTTAAAAAAAAAACAAGATACATTAAAACTACCATCGAAATGCTGAAATGGTGCGACATGCATAAATGAATTGGGGTATAGCATTGATAGTTGCGGCTACACGCAATACATGTTTAAAAATGTTTGTCTTTGCTATGCTTATTGTACAAGATATGAACACTATCCTCAAAAGCGGGCATTTCTTTGCAAATGATTCCTCAAAGCGCCGCCCTGCATGTCGAACCCGCAGGACACGGGGGGCAAGGTGGTGGAGTTCTCCTACCCGGCCGTCATCCAGGCTTCCAACGGCGACGTCCTCATCAGTTACACTTGGGGAAGGCAAAACATCAAGACTGTCTTGTTGGACCCCTCCAAGCTGCATTAGTAGAAGTAGCGCGTGGCACCCCTCCCCTTCGTGGGCTGTTGCGTTTGCCATTTGAACAACTGTAGAGGCGATGCGTCAATTGGGGAAAATAAAGAGGATATATGTAAAAAAAATGCGACACCCCCTTTCTTGATCTCTTGGTGGACACTCAAAATGCATTAAATGAATTTACTAATTGATTATGATATCATGATAATACATACATTCAATCTGCTTATTGCAATCTAACGAAATGCGATTGACAAAAAAAATGTATCACTCTAGGAGCATTTGCGACATTAATGAACGGGCGGCTGTTCTAATTATCTAATCTCGCGTGCTATGCAATTCCTCTTGGATATTTTGCAAGCGTGGTAGTAGAAAGTTGAATTCGCATAGATTTTTGGCATGGTTAAGGTATGAATGGAAGATGGACGGTTGTTAATTGTTATGTGGCCTTTGGCGATGTTTGCAGTCGCCATTCTCCACACCCGCCATAAACACCATTGCACGGATTCCTATGGCTTGTGTTTTTTATCTATTGTTATCAATGTGACGTAGGGGGTCTTTAAAGTAAGCGATGCACGTGGAAGAAGGGTTGAGCTTTGCTAAGGATGTGAAGAGTTACGGTGTAACACTGCAATAGCAGCTGAAGGCAAGCCTTTGCTCGGCCAAATAAAATGCGGTTGTGCGCCAGAATACTTACGAAAGAGTGTCGTCCGTCTCTCGTAGTACTTGGTCCACGGACAAGTCGAGCGAGGTCAATCTGGTAATTTCAGCCCCCCCCCCTCCCCCCCTTCAGATTGAGACATATGCCAAAATCCCACACGTTAGGTTGGTCCCCGACCTCGCTCGACAGTTGATCGACCTTGGTCGGCTAGCCCTCCGTAGCGATGGCAAGCATGCCTCGTATCGTGCTCGCATTGTGGCAGTATTAGTTACATTTCATAACATTATGTTAATGTCAGCGGTACTATTTTGATGTGGTTCTAATTTCAAGATTGGCCGGGACTCGCATTTGTTATTGATCACAAATAGTCCCCCCGGTGAATTGAAGTACATATATGGGTAAGGGGCACTGGTCTAAGCCCCAGCTACCGCTTGCTAACATTGCATCAACAAATAGATTGGGCCCTAAAATGCGAGAACGATCGCATTTTGCAGCTATGTATGTAATTCAAGTTCAATCTCAATCTCAATACGTATTGTTCGCATTTTTGGTACACCATCGAGTAGCATAAGCGCATGGTTCACATGTTTGAGCGATCGACAAGGGACGCGGCCGCAATAAGAAGTCGCGATTTACGACTTGAAATACCAATAGTAAAAAGCGGCTCATTCACACCTCGGATTCAAGAGCGCGGCATGTTGATAGTTACTGTTTTAGTCTCAGTTTATTGACACGTCGAAAATCACATGCCCGTGGAGATGAACATTACAATATATGGCGATTCCCTTTCACCGCTTAAATTCTTGGTGATGTGCATCGAGACCTAGTACGTGCGGCGACTTCCCTCCATGAAATTGGGTTCATGCCAGCCAAGGGGTGTTCAAGGCACTATGCCCATCATGCGGTTGCGCGCTTTTCCATGTCTGTCGCTAGAGCTAGTGGATAGCCTTGTGCTTTGTTTGATTATGCCTCATGTTTGTTAATGCATGGACCCCCTTCATAATGCCCTTCGACTCGGTTTTCTCATTATATTTGTGTTAACGGTTAATGAGCCATGTATTTATTTTTCGCCCGTGAGTATTTACGCTATTTACATGTAATCAAATCGGTAGTACCCATTTCTGCGCTAATGTACGTGGTATATTTACTATGGATGGCTAGTACATTACCTCCTGTATGACCCTGATGACGCGATGCTTGATATGCGCTGCTGATAGTACCCGTACAGCCCGCCTGCCCCGCCCTGCCCACCGCCCATGCCCGCTCCCCGGCGACTCTGGTTGCTCCCGTGCCACTTTGACGACGCACACCAAGCCGCCACCCTTGCGTATTGCCCAGTTGGCGCTGAATTACACCGGTGTCTGCGGGGTTTTGATCCTTGCAGCTTTAGCCGCAGGTCGGGTGCTGGACTGTCGTTGCTGGCCTAGAGGCTGCAGTACGAATACGAACACAGCAGCGAACCGCGGCGCGCATGCGGGGAAGCCGTAGCGCAGAAGCAGCCGCCCTGTCGACACTGCCATAGTACCAAGTGGCTTGTTCGTGTCTTCCACTAAAACTTCAGGCTTACAGTGGCTGCTGGGAAGCTTAGCGATACCGCGGGGGCGAGGACGCGAGGGCGGGCGGGCGGGCCGAGGAACATCTTATCAGACCGAACGGCAAAGATATTAAGTACTATTTGGCACCTAGCGTCGGTTGACAGTCCGGCTCGGCCGCGGCGGGCTGCGTGGTAGCGTGGCGAGCCGTAGCAGACGGCAGAATGGGATGTTGCGTAGGGAAGAGCGCGGAAGTCCAACCTACGGACGGGGAGGGTAAGAAGGATGACCCGGTGCGCCCCCTTTCTCCCCCGAAACTTTACAGTCTCGGGTGTGTGGTTTCGGCTCGTTTACTTTTCCCGCAGGTCGAATGGTCGACCAAGTCCCGACGCTTTAACAGCTGCCGTAGAGAGAGGACCAGCGCAGCCACATCCTCTGCCCCTGCCTTGCCTTTGTCGCACACCATACCGCGTGCTCCCTCCCTCCGTTACTCATGCATCGCGCATACACCGTCGATTCGGCGTATTTCTAACTAACTAAGGCTATTTTATTCGGAAATTGCTATTACTCAACAAACTGGACTTATCAATCTTTGTAGAAGTCACTTAAGTCTCCATAACAGCCGTGCCTCTGACGTTGTCCATCTAACACTCATGGAGTTGCATCATACTAGAGGAAAAGCATTTATCACATGTGTAAATCTCATGTGAGGGAATTACAAACGAAAATTATCGACGATTTGTTTGTGAGTGCATTTGCGTTTTGTAAGTAGAAACCATTGAATACTGTGTGTGCCTCTCTGTGCCCTGATGTTGATAACGTCTTGCCCTCATTCATAACCACCAGACTGCCCCTTCCCTGCGCAACAGGTCATCACGCCAGCCGACAAGCGGAAATGCCGCGACGTGTTTTGGCTCCTCCTCTTCATCCTCTTCCAAATCGGAATGCTTTGTATCGGCGGCTTTGCTTTCTACTACGGTGCGCACGCATCCCTGTCAGCCCACAGCCGCAACCCCCATGCACTCGCGTCACAGGGATGCACAAGACCAAGGGTGGATCCAGCAGCAAGCACGCAATGGCTTCATCTACCTCTGTTTTTTGCACATGAATTTTTGAGTTTCACAAGATTGAATGAATTACATATTATTTGTAAGCAAATTTGGAATATGAGATCTGCGTGGAAAATTCTCAGAAAAAGAACTTATTTGAATTATGTAAGTAAATGCGCCCTATGGATTGTGGCCGTATTAGGCGATGTGAACAAGATAATGTACGGGATCGACTCGATGGGGAACATCTGCGGCGCGGACAACAATTGGAACGGCACCGAAGGGCCCAACCTCGTGTCCCGCACGCAGCTCTACTACATCATGCCCTACCAGGTGCGCCAGTGCTGTGGCTTGCCGCTGTGAGTTGGTGTGAAGTGAAGTAAATACGGTTTGACAATTGAAAGAAAACTCGGTGATTGACAAACTAGTCTCACAACCAATCCTTTTATCCTATCCTACTACATTAATTTGCTAAAATCTGTGTGTGTGTGTCTGTCTGTCTGTCGTCGGTGTGTCCACTTATCATCAGCTCGATTGGGTTTTGGTACTACCAATGCGATATTTTTATTTGGAAAAAAGAACGAGTCGGTGTGTAGGCACTCATTGGGATTGGGATTAGGATACGTCTTAAACAACTGCGCATCGCCACGATGGGTACATGAGTATTGTTTCTTTGCTTACAAAAATGCAGAGTGAGACACAAACGGTGTGTGTACATAATCACAAAAAATACTGAATGAGAGAGAAGAAAGTGTGTGTGTGTGTGTGTGTGTGTGTGTGTGTGTGTGTGTGTGTGTGTGTGTGTGTGTGTGTGTGTGTGTGTGTGTGTGTGTGTGTGTGTGTGTGTGTGTAAAAAATAAGTATCACGACTATGGGCCTCAATGGATTATCTTAATGATTACAAAAATATATGGTAAGAGACATAAGGTTTGTGTGTGCATGATTACCAAAACATAAGCAACGACAGGCAAAAAGAACTACGGGCCACTCGTATCTGTTATTTTCTGAATAAAATGTTACATCGGAAAATATAATACACATTGGGATAAATTGTCCGTTTATGAAAGTAAACATTATCAAAATCCTTCTTGCCATAACAACCACAGATTAAAGATACAATCACCAGTCGTGATATTTTTCGGAAGACGTAATGCTATTCTCAATGTCCTTTTCCCGTTGTGTGTTTCTGTCTGCGTTGTTGTGACATGTAACGCCTTAGTGTGCGGCGAATGATTAAAGCCTGCCGTCAACTTGTAAGTAAGGCTGTTTGTTTCGCTGGTGGTGTTTGCACAGATACTGGACGCACTGCATTTGCCGTGGGCCAAAACGATTTGCGTGGAGAAGTGCCCCGGCGCGGACGACTTTTGCGACATAACCAACCACACCACCGTCCCCTGCGACACCGACGCCCAGTTTCGCTGCCCTTACTATATGGGCGCCGAGTACGACCTGTACGGCTTCCTACCCGACGTCACCGACCCCCGCGACACGCAGTACTTCGAAGCGCTGGCCAACACCACCAAGACGCGGTGTGAAATCAACGAAGACGCTTTTGGGAATGCGACGGACTTGGCGAACGACGCACTGTCCGCGACAGCGACGTGCGGTGACGTGTATCAGGTGGGCGGGCCCCTCGCCGCCATTTCTTTCCAAATAGAGGTGTATTATTTTTGTGATAACGACGTCAAGAATAACGAAGGGAGTGACTGCGTGGTTGTTAATATTGATAGCAACACAATATTTAGAAAATAATCCGCAGTGGCGACGCTGTCGACGAGTTGCATTCGATATTATATAGATTGTTTTAGGTTGTTATTCCGTTTGTATTTTATTGGCACCCTTATTTATTCTTCTGTTGATTCGATGCACCCTTAATTCCGTGCAGTCATGTCTGCCGTATTTGTGAAGACCCTCGTCCCCTCATGCTCGGTGATCTGCAATCAGCTCTGATACTGCATGTACCTTTGTGACGGGATACGCAAATGCGCTAAAAGCATATTGCACACACACAGTAAAACAGAATCTCGCACATATGATAAGGAATATTTTTGAATCACCATTGATACATTTATTAATTAGCTGTTGATGTGTTGTTTCTGATCGGAATTTAATACAAGTACATTGCTCACGGGCTTTGTGTTTTGTTCTTGTTCGCAGAGTACGTCGAAGTTGGTGGCGCCTAGCGGACAGCTCGGCCCCTGCTACCCCGTCTTCGCGAAGACCGTCAGCTACATGAACCGCTGCTTCCCAGACCCGCAGGCGCTGGTTGACCTCGCCGTCGAGGTGGGCGATAGCGTGGAGGTGGGAGGCAAGAGCGTGTCGGATATTGTCGGAGACGAGATCGGCAGCAACCTGCAGGTACGGGACCCCCCGTCGCAGATAACTACAAGTGATTACTCAATGCCAAATTCGACCCACAATTTTTCTAACATCATTTTTAAAGCGTTAACATTTCTTGCTGATGAGATTATCTGTTGTATCTGGTATCTAGGTGTGCGAGCGCCCTTCTTATTAAGCTACATCGTTTACGGAGTAATAACTTGGATCAGCACCTTAAACACGAATGTGAATCTTGATGCCCGCCTTTTATTATGAAACTTAGTAAATATTAGCCGCTCTGAATATCCTCTTTCCCGTGCTTTTCGTTTCTGTTGATGTTTTTGGCGATGCGTAATTTTTGCTAATTATCTGTCTGAGCAGTGCAGCTCTATGTTTTTTTGGTGCCGTTCATATTTATACCACGATTTCGTAATAAATGCAGCGTATGATGGAACAAGAAGTCAATAAAATGTCTGATCGGTATCGATCGCAAGAATGCCTCAAGATTTTCTTCGATTAAATGTAAAGCCACATGAAATTATGTTAAGATTAGCCGCTCTGAATATCCTCTTTCCCGTGCTTTTCATTTCTGTTGACATTTTTTGGCGATAAAGTTTTGTAGCTTATCTCTCGGAATTGTGCAACTCGATAATTCAATTTTCTAGGCCATTCATGTTTACACCACGATTTAGTAATAAGTGCAGCATATGTTGGGACAACAAGTCATTAAGATATCTGCTCATTACCGATCGGTAGAATGCATTTGAATGACAATGCCTCTGCAAGACATTTTTGGCTGGCATGTGCTCAACCCATCGTACTCTGCAAGGGATGGGGCCGGCAGGTAGGCACTGACAACGCGTTGTTCCACAATATCAGGTGTACCTCACCGATCTGTACCGCGGGGCGATCATCATTATTGGCTGCGGAATGATTGGCGGCTGCCTATTGGCTGTTATTTGGATGGTCATACTGCGCTATTTCGCGGGCTGCATGGCTTGGACCGCAATCGTGCTGGTCAACCTCATCATGATCACCGGCACATTGCTCTGCTTCCAAAAGTCTGGGCTGCTGGGGGAAGCGGGCGCCGTCGGATCGGTGCGGTCCCCTCCCGTCTGCGAAAATGCCAGCGAATACTCCAGAAGGATTATTGAATGCAGTCGACTGCTATTTCATATTCACATCTTATCATTCCTCGATTTTGGTGCGCGACAATTTGAAAGGCGTGTCAAATTGATGTCCATGGGATCCGTCTTTTAAAATTAATGCACGCATTGCTGATGACTATTTTATGCCTTGAAAACGGTTACATTGAATTTCATGAAATGTGATTTTGCATTCAGCTTCCGGTGTGCTTGTGCATTGTTTGCCTGCAATTCAGTTTTGGGGGATTTTCATTGTTTGAGTATTTTTTAGGAATTTTCACATTGGCAGATATTGAATTATCCAGATCGCAACTTCAGTGATCTTTTGTGCTGATTGCATCGCACATTCGGCAATACTATCGTACACTTGTTCTATTTCAAATTCATTCTACGGGTTTATGTTGGATCTCGACTATTTTTCACCAATTTCTTACAGTTCACTCTCATCCATGGACACTGAACGATGCTGTTGTGGGGCTGCAGTACATCACTTCGGCCATAGAGGACCAAGGCCTGTCGGAGGAGCTCAACCCTGCGGAAGACAGCCGAAAGCAGTGGGAGATTGCGGCGTGGGTGGCGCTCGTGCTCACGATACTCATGATGCTATTTACGCTGCTCATGTGCAGACGCATCAAAGTGGCCGTCGCGTGCCTCAAGGTCCCCCCCCTCGCCCTCATTGGACGCTCTCCATTCTCTATATTGTTCATTATCGACTTAATTTACGATATGTCATAATTCAACAGTTATTTATGATCATTTATAAAATACTGATATTGATTTGACAATGTTAGTTATATATATTTTTAGCGATGTACCTTACCTTCTGTCCGCTGATGGAGTAAGGATTTAAGCATTTAATACAAAATATACTAAGCACCCTCTCGAAACCTTTAGCGGGGGTTAACTGAGGTTTTCAAAATAAACATTGTTTTCTGAAATTGGTTGCTCCATGCTGGATAGAATGTGTTAACATGGATTGCCGGTGAACAGGTTTTGGGGATCAAGTTTGTTTAAAACGACCCATTTAAGAGAGTGGTATGCCAATGGTGGATATTTTGAATTTATGTCAAAACTACGGGTTCGGGTTTGACGGGGGCCCGACTCTCGGTGTCTCCTGCTGAGCTGTCGCGCTTGCTTCCCGTCGCAGGTGGCGAGCCAGGCGGTGGGCGCCATGCCCAGCGTGCTCCTCTTTCCGCTGCTGCCGTTGGTGGTGGAGATAATCTTTTTGGTTTACTGGCTCGCCGTCTGCGCTCTGCTGTACAGTTCCGGGGAGATTGTCATGAAATACCGCGGAGATCCACCGGCAGAGTACTTCACGACGCCGCCGACGGACGGAACCCCCGCTCCCGATACCAACGACGGCAATGATATCGGCGAGACAGTCGACAACACTCTGAGCGAGGTGTTTCTGTCCGTCGACGAAGGCTTCAACGTCACCGACGAGCAGTGCTATAACGACCCCAATTGCGCGTACGCGATGACTTGGAAAAACTCGTTACAGTACCTCGGCCTCTACCACCTATTCGGCCTCCTCTGGACGCTGCAGTTCATCAGTGGCTACGGGCAGGTCGTCCTCGCGGGCTCCATCGCAAATTTCTATTGGTACTCGGTGAGACCGCCGCCCCTTACTACTCCTTACCTTAGCTCTGACCTCCGCTCTCGTTACAATAAAAAAATCGTTTGTTCAGAAAATTGTATCTTAGTAATATTTTGCGACCTTTGGGTATTTTAATTCAAACACATTTTTTCATGAATAAGCGATAAATTCATTTACCGTCTCAAACTCAAACAAAGAAAGATCATACTTAAATATAAACGATACAGCTTTTTATAGATCACAACAGATATGCCAAGCACGAATATGGTAATGTATGAACATTTGTGGATATTATTTACTTACAAAATTCATCACATGAGATGGGATGAGAAACCCTGTAATAATGTCGCTCCACCTTCGACAAGGCTGTCACGCAGCGATACACAGAATGTCGAGCCACATCAAAATGCAGAGCGTGAAAATATATTTTGATTATATAAATTACTGCACTATTAGTGAATGTGCGCCGCGTCTGCAAAATCTTTCGCATGGGTGAATTATTGGTGGGATAGTAATGAGGATGTATCCCGCTCTGTGTGCTCGCAGGGTGACAAGTCCAAGATGCCCACCTTTCCCATATGTAAAGCGATGGCCAACGCGACGAAAGCGCTGGGCAGCATCGCGCTCGGCTCCCTCATCATCGCCGTCATTCAGTTCATCCGCTTCATCCTCGAGTACGTGGACCGCAAGACGAAGGAGCTGCAGGGCGGCAGCGCCGCGCTCAAGTACCTCATCTCGTGCCTCAAGTGCTGCGCGTGGTGCCTCGAGAAAATCATGAAGTTTATCAACCGCAACGCCTACATCATTGTCGGAGTCAAAGGTGGGGTGATGGCGCTTTTACATGGCACATTGGCTGCAGAGTCTCACAGTGCCCCCGCCCTCCCATTACCGATACTTCCACATCTCCCATCTACCACATCTAACTAAACACACACACCCAACACACACACATGCACACACGCGCGCGCGCATATTCGCACGCACACCCACCAACCACCCGCACCAACGCGCACGCACGCAAAAATGTACACTCGCATACACGCACATGCAAACCACGATCACAGAAATACACCACCCCCAGCACACCTACATACACCCACCCACACACACACGGACTCACATACACATTTAGACATACAAACCCACGCGCGTGCATGCACACACACACACACACACACACACACACACACGCCTCCGACATACATGCACCCACCCACACCTACATACACATACACAAACACACAGCCACCACCACCACCCACATACACACACAGTCACACACACACACATGTACACTCGCACACGCTCGCGCGCGCTCACACAGCCACCCACCACCACAACCACCACACACACACACACACACACACACACACACCTTCATACACCTACGCGCACACAATCACACATACACGCAAGCTGTATCGAACCCCCCAAACATATAGTTAGCAATTTCATTCTCCCACCCGCGCATCCTGCCATCAACCGCATATGAAAAAACAATTCACTGTACTCCTTTTGTTGCGTTTAGGCACGAACTACTGCTCCTCCGCCATCCGCGCCGCCTCGCTGCTCATCGCCAACGTCCTCCGACTGGCGGCCGTCAACACCGTCGGCGACTTTCTCATATTCTTGGCCAAGCTGACCGTAGTGGGCGCGTGCGGCGTGGCCGCCTTCTTCATCAGCGGTGTCCAATTCTTCACCGACCCCGTCGCCCACCCCGACACCTACCTCTCCTCCCCCCTCGTCCCCATCATCGGCTCCGTCCTCTGCGCCGCCTTCGTCGCCTCGCTCTTCTTCCAGGTGTACGAGATGGCGGTGGACACGGTGCTGCTCTGTTTCTGCGAGGACTGCGAAACCAACGGCGACCCAAAATATGCGCCCAAGCTGCTAATGAAGGCGATCGGCGCGAGCCCCGACACGGCGGAGGGCGACGGAAAGTAGGCTGTTGGCGATATATTAGGCGACCGTTGGGATGCACGACCATCAGATTGTGTGGAGCTCTGTGTGATCCTGCCCTCTTGGGCGCTCAGTCCGGGTTTGACGTCCGAAATGTTAATATGTAACTCTATTTAACCCACTCCATTCAGAAAACAAAATCATTCACACACACACACACACACACACACACTTTTTCTCTGTCACTGACGCGCGCACAACTTCAGCGACTCTAAATCACAAACACGCGGCGGCGACGAAGTGAAGGCCACAGAAGAGTAAGACTCTGATGTGGGAGGAAGGACGGGGCACGAGACGACAGAGGTATAAAATACTTTAAAATACCTCAGGGTGTCATTACAAAGGGCGGACAGGAGGAAGATGAGCGAGGCGGCCACTGCTTCAAGGCGCGATAGCTCTCACCCACCAGCTAAAGTGCCGCAAAAGGCAGGTAAGCCCGTATTTGCGACCACTCCCTCAGAAGAAGCCGCTGTTAGCAAAGGGGTCACTGCCCTGGGAGCCGCTTGGGGGCGAGGTCCACTGCGGCTTGTTTGGGGACTGGCCACCCTGGGTTCGGACACGAGAAAAGGGGGGGGGGGGGGGGTTCAGTTCCTTTTCTTCTCACTTCAAGAAAATGTAGAGGGGCAATAATAAGGGGTAATTATTGCAAGATAACCCTATGTTGTTTTTGGGAACCTAAGGGGGGACTGGGTAGAAGGGGATTGTGAGGGGAGGGGGGGGGGGGACGCAAAATCATAATAAATCACGTGTGTGTGTGTGTGTGTGTGTGTGTGTGTGTGTGTGTGTGTGTGTGTGTGTGTGTGTGTGTGTGTGTGTGTGTGTGTGTGTGTCCGGCATAAGAGGGAGGGGTGTCATTTCTCCCGAATAAGATGAAAGCCCATCGCGATATCCGTTCACCGCATAAAAGTCAACCTCATGCGCAAGCCCTTCCCGCCACCACACACACAGACACCCTCATCCCAAAATCACACACACACACACACACACACACACACACACACACACACACACACACACACACACACACACACACACACACACACAAAAAACACTTACACTCTCTCTCTCTCTCTCTCTCCCTCTCTCTCTCTCTCTCTCTCTCTCTCTCTCTCTCTCTCTCTCACACACACACACACACACACACACACACGCATGCATGCATGCATGGCACGCAGTTACCCAGGTGGGAATTGTGAAGGAGAGGGGGCAGCACTCACCCGCATGGGCGCCGCGCCTGCCGGGCTGGACTTTTTGGGCGCCGGCGCGCCGCCCAACATGCTCAGCTCTGCAAAAGGGTCCGCCACCGATTTTTTGGACTGGTGTGACAGCATGTGCTGCTGCAGCCCCGACTGAGCAAAAGGGTTGGCGGGCGCTGGCGGCGCGTGCTGCCTCACCACAGGAACCTGCTGCAGTGGAAACGACGGCGCACTCTGCGCCGGGGACCCCCCAAACAAACCACCACCACCACCACCGCTGGGGGCAAAGGGATCGGATGGGCGCCGCATTCCGGGCGATGGGGTGCCGCCCAGGCTCAACAGGTCAGTAACGGGCTGCGGCGGCTGATGTGGGGAGGAGAAGGAGGAGGCCGTGGTAGCAAAGGGGTTGTTGTTGCTGTTTGCAGGCGCGCCGAAAGGGTTGTTGGCGGTGTTGTTGGGGTTGTAGTTTGTGGCGGTGCCACTGCTACCTGATGTGGCTTGGGCGGGGGATCCGGCAAAGGGGGAGTCGAAGAAGGAGCCGCTGGCGCTGGGGGCGGCGGGGGGGTGCGCGGCAAAAGCGCCACCAAAGCTGTTTCCGCTGGCAGAGGGGTGCGCAAAGGGGTCGGCGGACTGTTGGTACGGCTGTTGGTGTGGCTGCTTGGCCGGGGTAGTGGTCACGGAACCGCCAAACATGTCGGGGGCGGGGGAGGCGAAGGGGTCGTTGCTGGAGGAGCTGCCGAAAAAGTCGTTGCCACCGCCACCAAACGCGCCTCCTCCAAACGGGTCGGCCGATCCCGCACCCGCAGCTGATGTCTGGGGAGCCTGGCAGAGGCGAATGGTGCACAGCTTGAGTCGCTAAATGATGCAATAGCTGGTGGGTGGGTATTTTTCTCAATAGGTGGATAACTGGTGGTTGAGTGGAGAAGTGCGTGGCCAGTGGAAAAATGTTGGACGAAGCAGACAGATATTTCAAACAGATTAGTTGACAGAAGAACATTATAGAGGGTATGCGGATGGATGCATGGATGGATAGATGGTTGGTGAATGGGTGCGGCCGTTGGTGGATGGTGAATGATTAAGTTGTGAATGGGTGCATGGATGACAGCGTGAGTCACTGGTTTTCGTGGGTCTACCCGATTGGACCGGGTGGGGGGGGGGGGGGAGGATGTACCTAGATGTGCGTGTGAAGCGATAGATGGATGGATGGAT
>JAPMLY010001254.1:0-2500 GCA_026401115.1 Tetraselmis chui
AATCGGGTAGGTTCCACCGTGAGTCAGCGATCGGGATGGGTGGTGTCGGGGGGGGGGGAGGGGGGGCAGAGAGACAGAGTAATGCCCAAGATGGTTTCGGAGTTCGCTTGACATTGAACATCATATACATGCACCACTTTCTTTCTCAGATCAAAATTAAGTTCTGTTGAATTTGTCGTTTTATTGTTTGCAAAAATCGCGACTTTGCCATCTTTCATGGCATGATAGATTCAGAGCTCGAGGGGTGTGTGTGTGTGTGAAGACCCCTACTCTTGAACTTGTCTGAGCACTCCACTTGATGCACACCTCCGCAGGCGCGACGGATAGTCCGGGCACCCCCGGCTCGCCCTCCACCCCCAACGTTGCCTCCTCTCGCAGCAGCTCACCCGCTTCGACGCCCGACAGCCGCGACACCGCGCTGGGGCGGGCTGCGGCGCAGATGTCGCGCCTGAGCGCCAGCTTTTCCCCCTCCAGCAGCGGCGGCCTCCCCGCGGCGTCCTCCCCTGCCTCGGCGCCTGTTGGCGAGTCGGGTGGCAACGGCAGCGGTGGTGGTGGGGGGAATAGCTTCCTGGGCAATTGGTCCTCCAAACGGTTGAACAGTTTGAACAGCTTGAAAGACGCTTTCGGGATGCGCATCGGGCAACGGCGGGCGGAGCAGCGGCAGCAGCAGCAAGAGACGGGCGCCAATTCCCCCACTACTGGGAAGGCCTTTGGTGGCCCTGGTGGCGGTGCTGCCCCCGTGCCCGCCCGCCCGGAGCGTCCCAAGGCCGCGGCAGCGGTAGAGGTGCGCCGGTTGCTCCCCGCGACGCACGTGCTATCGGCCCCGCTAACTCACAAACTGATAGTCGCAGCACATCCGACCCCTTTTCCCGGACGCCCCTCCCAAATCAATAGATTATGCAGCACGCATACTTATGACACACACACACACACACACACACACACACATACACACACACACACACACACACAGCAAGAGAGGCATGCTTCATCGCACTTGTACACGAATACAAGTTATCGAACATATTTCATAGAATTCACTTTCATTTGTACTCGTAGGAATTTCTGTCAATCGTTTTCATTACAATACCGTCACGCTCGTCGAACTAATTGCACAATTAAGCGCTTTGGACGTTCATGCATTCAACCACACAGACACACACACACAGAGACACCCGGCGAGAGAGGTGCTCGAATTTATTTTCTTGCTCCCACGAACTTAGCACGCCGGTAGACAAGAAACTCCTACTGCCCCTTCTGTTTCATACGAATGGTGATGAGAATGAAAGTATTTTCGAGCGGCCGACCTTACACTTGCTTGGTCACCGAATGATTTAGGAGGCATTGGTTATTGCAACATTCAGCTTTGACCCTACGAAATTGTGATTAATGCAAGTTCGTCCCATTTATAGGTATGTTCTTATTTTATTTTGCATTACGGCAATAGCCTCTCATCCGCGGCCGTCTCTGGCCGTTTAGGGTACAACACTGGTTAGCGGTGCGCGCTTCAGTTAGGAATTTGTTCCACAGCCCAGCCTATCCGTCGAAGGTTCATTGTTTGCTCAGCGTGTCGACTGTGCACAGGTGGTCGAGGCCAGTCCGACTGTTGCGATCGCAGCCCCGCCGGCAGCTGAGGCGGCCACTCCTTCAGAGCCCAACCGCGCCGGCACCTACGCCTTCGACCCCTCCACCGGCCGCCGCTGCCGCGTCCTGCCCAACGGTGCCCTGCTGCCCGAACGCCGCCTGTCGCCCTGGGGAGCCGACCTCCCGCAACGGCTCTCACCTGTGAACAAAATTCGAGTGCAGCGCGAGCCGTTGCATGGCGTGGCGCTCAGCGACGTCGGCGGCGGCAGTGTGTACTGTGTGGGAGCCAATGCCACGCTGAAGGTGCGCCCCTTCATTTCATTCCCCTTCGCCTTTCTCGCCCAAGAGCTGGAGACCCTAAACCATCCGCTCGGCACAGAGCGCGCCTAAATAAACTGCAAAATTAACCGCCCATGGTTGTGCATGTCTAATGCCACGTAACAATTGAAATGCGTCGGTGCGGTGTGGAGGGTTGCCGCTCCTCTGTCGTTGAGGTTTCGCGGTAGACCTGAAATGTGAATATGCTTGACAAAGTAATTTACATCATGAATGTGCAGCGCCCCCTCTCCCCCCCTCGTACTTCACGCACAGGGTGCAGTGCAGTTTTTCAGTGCGGCACTGCACACAATGTAATCCAAAGCAATCGAATGAGTATATCACACAATCGGTTAAACTTAGTCACAACGGAATGCACAATTAAAACGAATTAAGTCAGTGCCCGTACAGTTCAATATATGTGTGTTTCATTACCGAATTCAATGTGTTATAGCACAGCAACATTCAGCAAAATACTATGAAATGCAATGCAAGAGTGACAATTCGGCACAATGCATTTTGAATTGCAGCACGATACGCTCTGATTAAATGCAAAAGCACAATGACCACAATGTCATGCAAATCAATGCAATTGAGTGCA
>JAPMLY010001254.1:7500-40000 GCA_026401115.1 Tetraselmis chui
GCGCTTGACAGAGGCTCGGCGGGGCTTCCTCTGTCAGACTCGAGCCCTCTTCGTACGTCCTAACGTGGCGAAGGACGGCGGCCGAGTCATCGCGGCAACGCCATCACCCATCAAGGCCGCGCGGCCACGCACGCCCCTACTGACCCCTCACACGCGATTCGATTCAGGATGGGAGGGCTCCCGGAGCTACTGGGCCTGACGCCGGCACAGACTGGCACCGCTTTACAGATTATAGCCGCAGGTAGGCGCCCGGGGTCGGAGTGGGGCCTTTGTTTTACTCGGTGGCGAAGACGGTTTACTCTATATAGTACTTTGTACTGCTGAATGGTATACATGGCAGCAGCGGCGGTAAATATATGTTGCGCGGGCGCAGCGGGCTTCTTTCTGCTGCAGGATGCGCTACTGCACCTGCCGCCCGTCCGCCGCGCGCTGGTTGCGGCCTGCACCCGGTCTGGTGAATATCTGAGTGAGAAAGAGGCACGGAGAGTGTTCCAGCAGGCCTCCAGCCGGCTGATCGGCGAAGTATTCAACCTCATCGCGGTACGTTTGATCGTATATTCTACCGATTCCCAAGCTGATACACGTACCGATATAAATATAATCTGCTGCTGTGTGTTGTCCTTCGTCCGCAAATTCCGCCCGACGGATATTACAAATAAATAAACCAAACGCACGTCCCAGCATATGAAATAATATGCCGCAACTTGACAAGACTAGCTGATGATTGTGTGAGTCGACTCCGCGCAGCTGCCTCTGGCGCTACTCGTACTGACGGACCCCGACATGTGGGCGGACCGACTTCACTCCTCCAGCCCCACCAGCCAAGTGTTGCTCCTCACCTGCTCCGGCTACTTCATCCACGACGCCTACGTCTGCGCCAGCCAGGTCCCTTCCCCGAACAACCCCCCCCACCCCTCGCGACTCGTCTAATGACTGAATCGAGAAAATGCGGAATATCAGCAATTTGTTCGAAGGCGTTCACTGACTTTCCGCTCCAACGTAGAAGCTGTAAATTCGATGGTCAAATATAAAGTCAATTAATAACCCCACACCCCCGCCTTGGAGGTAGTGCGTGTTTGTGTCCTTTGCATACATGTGCTGTTTTATTTCACAGCCTGCTAATTGTTTTCATGTGTTTGCTTCCATGTTGATCGGCTGTTATGATGTGATTGTTTTGGTATTTTCGTATAGCATGTTCATTGAGTGCTTCATAAAGTTGTTCTGTGTTGTTTGTTTACAATTAGTTTCATCCTGTTGCTTATTTCGTTTCGCTCCACTCAGCTGTCGCCGACCATTGTCCGCCCCGGTCGCAGATCGCGCACGAGGGGCTGATGTACTCCGTCCACGCCCTCACCTGCATGTCCATCTACACCTACGGCGCCTTCACCGGCTGGCAGCACCTCTACGGCGCCGTGTTCATCCTCTACGAGGCCTCCACCCCCTTCGTCCACATGCACTGGTGAGTGGCACCACTGAATGGAAGGGCGCATGGCATGTTTACCCCATTCAACCCCGCCCCCTTCGGATTGAAAGTGCTTGCTAGCGGTACACGCGCAATGTCGTGCTTTTCCCCACACACAGATTTGTTTTGGCATGTTGCTGGATGCAGAGGGTAAATTGTGCGGTAGCTGACCTTGCGTCACAGCACCGAGTCGGTGAGTAACGACGGCAGCGTTGATCTGAAATCGATGTGCTATGTAGAGTCTGTCTGTATTATGTGTGTGTATGTGTGTGTATTTTAATGGGAGGTGGGTATCTGTCAGCGATGTGCTTTGACATCATCGAAGTGAGCGAGGGGGCGTTGAGTGCTTTGACACTGATAATATATGTATGAGCGTATGATTAAAAATAGACGCGCAATTTTTTGTCTATTTATGGGAGTTCGAGTTTTTCATAATCCCTTTGTTATGGTAATGGGTTGTCATCGCAACTTCCCTTTGGTTTTATTTTCCTGAGCTGTTGCACGGAGGCAGAGGGGAAGAATCCAAGTTAAAGGGACATACATACGGAATGTTGGGTGGTGGCGCGAACCAACACCACCCATCCGTTTCGTTTGCTGCCTAGGTACCTTCTCCGAATGGGCCGCTCCGGCACGTCGCTCTTCGTCGCCAACGGACTGTGCATGCTGCTCGTCTTTTTCTGCGTCCGAATCATCTTTGGAAACGGTTCGCGCTCACCCACACAACAACTGCACACACAATTAATTATTTATTACACACAGTATGTGGTGAACACACACACGCAATGCACGATAGACTGTATTTCAATTAAATTTTTACATTGTTTTTCCAACAAGTCTGACTTGGCCATCTAATTCGCAATGTCGCACTTAATGACGCACACACACACACACACACACACACACACACACACACACACACACACACACACACACACACACACACACATATCAAAGCAGTCCCAATTCTAAAACATTGTTTATTGCATACCGGACTGTGCCCCTCCATCCAGTTCGTTTATGGCGCGCCTACGACTTGAACAGCAACTACTAGCCAGCATTATTTACTTACAACCCATCTTTTCACAGCATAATATAATATAGTGAAAGCAATGGCCACCTCCCCGCCCAACCTCTGTCCACAGTCCCCTCGCCCTCAAATAATATGACGCCACCCCCAACCCCCGCCCTGCAGTGATGACGTACGACTATTGGCTGGTCACGGATGCGGTGCTGGCCAACCCATCTGCCGTTGCGCTGCAGCCCGCCATCATTTGGGTCTACCGCCTGGCCAACCTCACGCTCACGGGGCTCAACCTCTTTTGGGTGCGCTCCATGCTCAAGGGCGCTCTGGAAGCGGTGCGAAAGTCGGCCTCAAAGAAGGCAAAGGACGCCTGACGGCGCCGCAATCGCGTCAAAATAGAAAGCGCAACCCTTCTAAAATCATAATCAAGTCCCATTTTTTCGCGGTGCTCAGCCCTATTTTGGGTCATCGATGATGATCTCGTAGCCGTCCTGCGCACCCAAGCGGCTCCTCGTCAGCCCTCTCATCGAAAACCATCGCAACGCCATGCCAACCATCCACAACACAATGAAAACGCTCTCGATCACCGTAACAAACACCGCCATCAACATACCCATAACCATCGCCACCACATCACAGCCACCAACACCACGAGGATCACAGCCATCGCCATCTCCCCAACATCCCCGCACCACCATTACGTCCATCATCCTTATCATCAACATCGCTTCCATGGAAACGCCCACCATCACCACCACAGCGCGAAACACGCCACCTCATCATAGCCATCACACATCCCTGTAACACCTCCTGCTAATAGGCAACTGTCAGGTATCACAAAATCCATCGTCATACACACCCCTTTGCGCTCACCTGTCACCACCATAACCACCACTCTCACATCCCTCATACCACTGCCTCCCACAGAAAACCGTCAGCTTTCTCCGCCACAGCCACCAACATAACAGCACCACAAACCCGGCAGAGCCATCTCCATTGCCACCCTCCCCTCATCAACACCGTGGTCACCAACAAATCGCGACGACCGTTACCCACCATCATCAAAGCAACCATAATGAATCCCGCTACCACCACCGTCACCACATATCACCATGACAACCTGTACCCGCCACAAACGACACGACTATCACCGCATCCACCTCCGCACATCCAACACTACACATCCTTGCGAGACAGCCATCATCATAGTAACCATCAACACAACCACCATAACACGACAACCGTCACTCAAGACCATCACATTATCATCACGCCCATCACAGCAACACCCACAACCACCATGCTCGGCAGCAGCGCCAGCAACCCCCTCGGCCTTACCTTCAGATCAAAATATGACAAAGCGCGGCTTTCGTCCCCTCCGATGTTCTCCGGCATCGGCTCTCCGGAAATCTTCAACCACAGCGCCTACGCTCGCGCGGAATATATCAGGCGGACGCATGTCAGCCCAGGCGCTTTGGGTGGATAGATGTGTTGATGTGTGTGTGTGTGTGTGTGTGCTGTGTTTTTCACCAAATGCCCCCCCTCCCCCATAAACACAAACAACAGCACTAGAAACTTGTTCACACCAAGAAAAACCTGTTGTTATTGATGGCAGAACTGGTAATGAAAACATTTTTTTCGGTCAAAGCCACTAATAAATCTGTTGGCTGGAGATGGGTTTACGCATAAGCTTAAAACGTCAACAGCCCTGCTCGGGTTCTCATAAAACCGTTACTTAAAAGAGGAAATGGGTGTGCGGGGGCGTTATGCGAGTGGTTCGGGGTGAGGGAAGGGCTGCAATAAGGAGCATTTAATTTCATTTTGCTTATTTGAGGGGAGGGGAGAAGGGACAGCTGCCGCACCTGTTCGCTGGCCTTGAGCTTGAACAACGTTTCGCACAACTTTTTGAGCTGCGCCACCGTCATGGAGCCCGGCAGCTTCTTCACCTTTGTGCCCATCACGCCGCCCGCCCTCAGTGAAGTGCAGGTCAGCTTCACCTGCCGAACACACAAACCGCACCGCACCATACCAATGTCACATACTCACAAACACACACATACACACACATACATATAAAGAACTCCACATATACAAACACATAACAGAAAACAAACATCCACACTCACCCCCCCCCCAAAACACACACACACACACACACACACACACACACACACACACACACACACACACACATCACCTCCGCATTATATTAATCTTACAGACGATGAAGAAGATAACATTATCGGCGCAGATGCTCCCGTTGATCTTCATTCAAACGCGAAATAATGTCGAAAGTGTGCAAAAATAAGAAAATGTTGGGCACAGCCAAATCTGGTAACTGCCTAAACAGCGTCAGACGGCGAAAACTCCGACACATTAACCTATCCCAGCCCTCCTTTGGACGAAAAGCATGGCAAAGATGGTGAGGGGAGGGGGAAGCACCTCCTTCATCTGCGTCGCGAGGCTCTCGAGACAATCCGCCGCGGCGGTGCTCGAACTCATCGGGCCATACTTCCCCAACAGCTCCTCCAACCGCGGGTTGGCCGCCTCCACCGCACTCCTCCCGATGTCCTTCGCCTCCTCCAGCTCACCTGCACGCCAGCAGCCCACCCCCCACTCTCAACGCCTTCCCAATCGATGAGAAAAGAAACCTCCTAAATCATCACAATACTTGTAATCAGGTACAATTGAGTTGCTAATCATTTTTTTCCTTCGGCGAAAGTGTTTGCGTGCGTGCCCTGTCTCACCCCAGACGATGCGGAGGTAGCGGATCTCCGCGTCCTGCCGCTCCCTCGGCTGTATCGCGCTCCCGTTGAGCAGCCGCAGCCCCGCAACGCGCGCTATGACTTCGAAGCGGCCGCCAGAGCGAGCGCCGCCCAACAGCGGGTTCCCACTCAGCCGCAGCTCCCTCAGCGAAGGGAAGCCGCCCAGCGCGTCAACGCTGCCCCAGCTCGAGATCGCGTTTTGCCCCAACGTCACTTGCCGCAACACCGCCCACTCCCCTGCCGGACGCACAGTTTGCGCTCTCAGTCACCTTTGTTGGCGGCGGTGAAGTACCCCAATAGTCCGCTCGCGTACATGCAAGGCCTAAACTGTGGTATCACATCGCCAATAGGCATCGCGAAAATGCAATCTGAGCACTACACCTCCTGACCGTGTGTGTGTTTGTGTGTGCGTGTGTGTGTGTGTGTGTGTGTGAGCAGCAGAGGTCCGACTTGTTAGGAGTTGGTTGAAGCAAGAATTCATTTGCGAAGTCTTTGTGTATCTTATGCAGAATGTGTACTGCAAAACGTAGTTCATACG
The DNA here is from genome assembly GCA_026401115.1 of Tetraselmis chui. Classification (NCBI taxonomy): domain Eukaryota; kingdom Viridiplantae; phylum Chlorophyta; class Chlorodendrophyceae; order Chlorodendrales; family Chlorodendraceae; genus Tetraselmis; species Tetraselmis chui. The sequence continues at coordinate 13,287 of JAPMLY010001254.1, forward strand.
TACTCGCTTAAGCGAAATAAACTGCGCGCGTGTGCCTGTGTGTCTATGTGTTTGTGGGGGGAGGGGGGGGGGGGGGGGGGGGGGGGAGTATGATCGCATACGTCAAGAATTGCACGGGTTTGCTCATTGTGTGCACTAATATGTGAACTAAATGGTAAGTAAATGGTTTTGAATGTGTGTCATAATATGATTTGGAATATCTACTTTGCACGCACGCACGATCGAGTGTGTGTGTGTGTGTGTGTGCGTCATTATGTGTGTGTGTGTGTGTGTGTGCATGTGTGCGTACTAAACTTTGCGCGGCGGCGTATTCAACATCTATGTCTAACTGCTCGCGCATTAGACATGATATGCTGTTTGTGCGTTACTTGAGCACAGATGTAAATTTTATGAAAACCGTATCAGTGGTTGCGCGAATGCTTTTTCGTGACTAGAAGTGCATCCGCGTGTGTGTATCTGTTGGATGTGAATCGACGACAAAAAAGATTGAATATGCGAGTCCGCTGGTCTGCAATGCGACAGTGTGTCTGAGTGGGTATGCTCGTGCATTTCACCCCCTCAGCCCTACCCTCCAGCGGTGGGTCCACGTTGGTAATGGCGTTGCCGCTGAGATGCAGCTGCTCCAGACGCGGCAGACACGCGAGCGCGGCGACCTGCGACCACTCCGACAGCTGGTTCTCCTCCAGACTTAGCAGCGTCAGGGAGGGGAATATCCCCTGCAGCTGCAGCCCACAGCCAGTGGCTCAGCTCTCAATGACTCACCACCACTGCAGACACCGGCGAAACTGTTTCCAACCTAATTGGAAAACGTCTTTTTTAGATTTTATGTTTTCAGCATTCAACACATGTTTACCCTTTCTTTGGGGGGGTGGTCAACCTGGATGGGGGGCTCTCCCGAGTCGCGTAGGACGGAGATGGCGTTGGCGTTGAGGTAAAGCTGCGCGAGGGAGGGGAGGGAGCGGCCCAGCGCGGTCATCTGCTCCCACTGAATGCCCGTCTGATTGAGCACCAACACGCGGAGGCGCAGCGCGGTGGGCAGTGCGCCCTGCGGGCTGCTCATTCGGTTGGCGGTCAGGTTGAGCGCCGTCAGCTTGGGCAGCGCCCCCACCACCGCCTCCACCTCCGCCCAGCTTGACAGCAGGTTGCCACTGAGGTCCAGCTCCTCCAGTTGGGGCGCCAACCCCGCGAGCTCGTCCGCCTCGCCCTATCCCCAAAACAAAACACCGCCACGAAAAGGGCCCAAATAAATAACCCAAAAATGGAATAAGTCAAGTGTATGGTGGGGAAGGTGCGGCGGGAGGTGACGCTGCGTGATGGCAGGCTTACAGCGGCTGAAACGAAATTGTTGCGGAGGCTGGCGACTTTGAGGCGCGGAAGGGCGGTGGACACGCTCAGCTGCTCCGCCCCAACAAACTCCACCGCCACTGTCCGCTCGCTCGCCGTCATAACCACCATTGCCTCCTCCTCCTCGCCCCCCTCCTTCGACTCGCCACCGTCGTGATACGCCTGATACCGCGCGCGGAGCGCCGCGGCGAAGGTCGTCCCGCGTCGCAACTTGTCGAGTCGCACGAGCGATGCGGGCGTTTCGGCGACGGAAGAGGAGCGACACTCAAAATACGTTGTCCCGTCCACCGTCCCGTTGTGCTTCCCTGCCACACGTCACGCCCCCAGCCTTCAGACGAAACTACGAGGAACACACGAAGGTTCGCGATCACGTTGCCATTCGCCTCGATGGAAGCGACGGCTTTTGGGAAAACTGCCACGGAATGGTGAAGACGAGGGGGGGGGGGCGGCGCGGGGCGCTCACCCCGGCTCGGCTCGTCCCACTCCAGCCCCGCCCACTGCCCCTCCTGACCCCTCACCGGCCCCACATACCGAACCGTCGCGCGGTGGCCTTCCTTCCCCACCGCGACCCGCTCGCCCACGGAAACTGGCATTCTATCTCGCAGGAGGTGCTGGCAATGAGTGTTGCGTGGCTGTGTTGTCGATTCTGACGGTGCTCAGTCAGCCAGCCCGGGACGTGTGACGACCGACGATCTCGTCTCACGTCTGTCGTCCGCTTCCGGAGTGACCGTCAATAATACTATAAACAGCACCGGCAGCCTTCCTGCGCCTCAGGCTTAGGTTTTCTCCTTAGGTTTTCCCCCTTTCTTCTTCTTTTTGCTTGGTGGCCTCCACAGCTTTTTCTTGTAAAAAACTGCTTATTACTATCAGATCACCGGCCGCGCTCCGATGGTGCTACGACAGCGCAGATACTCTCCTTCCTGCTAACCGGTGCCTACGGGTACGACGAGTTCGGAACCGCCGCAATTTGAGTTTGAAATTTTTTTAAAAAACAAAAAAAAGCAGTGGAGGCCACCAAGCAGAAGAAGAAAAGAGGAAAAAACCTAAGCCCGAGGAACAGGAAGGCATGCCACAGCATCAGCAATGCCCTCTTGCAAAGCATCGCGGAGATAGGAACCCAAAGTACCACGAAGAGCAGCAGAAAGACGTTGCATGAACTCTCGCCGCACATCCCCCAAAAAAGGCCGAAAAGGAACCAAAGTACTTCGACGAACGAAATGTTGCATACGGACATAATTGTAAGAGCGCAATGAACGAGAGTCAGCACCACCCATGCCAAGAAGGCGACGAGCTGCCAGCAAAATAGCCAAGCGATCAACCAACTCAACCGCCATAGGCGCCAACCGGCCCCCATCCTCCAGAACGAAGGGATAGTAGTCATGGACCGACGGAACCGAAGGCGTGCCAAGCACAGCAAAAGTACGGAGGTCCACATCAAGTTTACCATGCTGAGCTCCCAATGCAAGATTCACTAATTACAATTTAAGCCGGGATTTAGAAAACATAATCGGACTTCTATCGCTAGAAAACGTACAACATTCATGTATTTCCACCTCGTACCTAGAGGTAAGATGCATGGTTTATTAGAAAACATACTCATACTGTATTCCTGCGATAACGTACCGCAAAGTCTTTGAAAGTCTTCATTACGCAAGAAGAATATATGTGATGTATCATCAGCACATGGGATGCATTCTTGTGTTTTGGTCACAAGAAGATTTCAATGTTATTTTTACAAGAAAAAACAATTGAAACCACAAAGGAAAAAGGAGCAGGGAGGGAAAAACCTAAGTCCGAGGAAGAGGGAGGCGTGCCACAGCATTATCATTGCCCTTATGCAAAGCGTCGCGAAGATAGGAACCCAAAGTACCATGAAGAGCAACACAAAGACGTTGCATGAATTCTCACTGCACATCCCCTAGCAAACATCAAATGGGAACATGAGTTGATCGGCGAACGAAATGTTGCGTATGGACATAACTGTCAGAATGCAATGAGCGAAACTCTACCTCATCCATGCAAGGGAAGCGACGAACTGCCACCAAAGTGGCCAAGCGATCAACCAACGGAGCCGCCATATGCGCCAACCAACCCTCATCCTCCAAAGCGAAGAGGTAGACTGGACCGACTGGACCCAATGCGTACCAAGCAAAACGGAAGTGCGGAGGTCCGCATCGAGTTTACCATGTTGAGCTCCCAATGCAAGACTGCCCGGGACTGGGAGACGAGCACCTATATGAGGAACTTTGGTGTTCATGCGAGCACTTTTGACCGTCACATCAACATTAAGATGGCAGTATGTAGGCCTCAAGTTTGACCAAACCACATCTCAATGACGATCTCCAGAAGCTCCCGACCAAATACGGCGGACCTCCAACTGCAAGTCCCGCCCCGTAGTAACCCCCGCTTCGAGCATGAACTCTTCAAGCACGTGGACAATCCGATCGTGGAGGTGCATGGCGTACCAAGAACACGTGCACCGTGGGATTTGGTCCATAAGCATAGCAAATGTGGAGCGCTCACTCGACATGGAGGTGCCCGATACCGTCGACGAAGATCAAAACCCACGAGACTCCGAGGGGGCCGCATTGCACCGAGAGCACTTCCGAACATGAGAGGCGCGCTCCGCAGTGAGGCCTAGCACCCGGTGCGCTGCCATGGTATAAGTAACAATCGGATGGCACCTTGAAACTTGACTCATGTGAAGCGAAAACGAGAGCCAAAGTCCCGCGACTTCTATACTAAGAACATGGATGGGTACCATGTAATTCTAACTCCGACGCATGATGGCGACTCAAGGCAACTCAAATTACGTGCCGCATGAAGTGTCGTTTGCTCAAGGTCTCAATAATGCAACAGTAGGCCGTGGTAACATATAGGACAAGCCACGCGGAGCGAAGGCACGCCAAAAATACTCTCCAAGCAAACTAACAAAATCTCCACATATCACGTTGTCGGCACATGCATTACTATGTATGGCAAGGGCTTTCTCCTTCACTGCGTCGCCAACAACTTTTTCCTTAATTGCATACCCTTTTCGGCCATGTTAAACAAGTAATTCGTAACTACACTCCTCCACAGAAGTCCGGACATTATTTCGCATCTTCGCATGTGAAAAATGTAATCACACGTCAAATGTTTCGACATATCTTCTGCAATCCTAGGCCATGCTTTAGCGCCCCAGATAGACTGTGCAGACAAATATGGGGGGGGGGGGGGGGGGGGGGGGGGGGGGGGGGGGGGCGAAATCGGCCACTACCGGGCTTGTGCACTTGCGGTTATCGCACCCGTAGTCGTGCGACACGCTGGTTCAAACAATCGCCGTGCCGGTTAGACGAAAAGAGTAACGGACTCAAAGCGCCGCGATATGAATGATTTTGTGACATATGGTCGCACAAATATATTGCATAGGAAACGGAGGGGGGAGGTGTTGGGCAAGCCGCTGCGTGGGAAACGCACGATATCTCGTATGTAGACTTACCACCGATGTGCACTCCCCGGGGGGGAGTAAAACCCCAAAACACCCCTGGAGAGGTTGGATTTATGTGGTTAACGGCCCTGACTTGTAAGTTCCTTGTATGGCATAGTTGGGAGGGCCAAGAGACAGCAACCGGCGCATACGGTATTTGGTGTAAACCGGCGCATACGGTACATGTTGTAAACAATTTCATTTCATTTCATTACCACCGATATGTGCACAACCCAAGGGCAAGCCGCGTTCGGTCACAATGTTCAAACGGTCATAACCTACGAATTTGAGCCCATATTTTTAAACGGGTTCCTTTCGACGCTCCTTTTCAATGCGCGTTGAACACATCTACTTCCGGGTTCAGGTACCCGCCACACACATGTTTTCTGTGATATATCATATTCAATGGATATCCCGGCAAAGCTGAGTCGCAGTGTCAAACAACACCCGTCGAATTCGGCTCACTTCATGCGGGGTTGTCGACTAAAGTTTACCAACTCTTCATTTTTTCTGATTTATAGTCCCAATTCCCTACGTGTGCCACGCGTGGGGCGGCTGTGGTTGGCACAAGCACATGCCGAGCATTCCAAACACCACCGTAAACGTGATACGTAATCCCAAACGGCCAAGTTGGACTTCGCCCATGGCCAAAGTCAATCGCCCTCCCCCATTTATACCGTGCATTCTTTATCCAACCTTGCATTATGTAGTCTTTTGCTCGCTTGTTTTCGAAATACATCATCCGTGAATGTTGTGTGAACTACCGCGCTCCATTCACACACCCGTAAACCAAACCTCGCGCATTAAGCACGGCATCCACGCCTACAAACCCCCTCCAGCAAGCTCGGAAAAATGGAATTCAGTGGCTCGCTGAGCAATATGCACTTTGGTATAAGCGCTTGTGCAATGCTCGAGCGTGGCGCTTGGAACGACGTGTGTAGTTCAGACAGTTGCGTGAGAATTTATAGGCTTAATTCGAGAATCTCTACGGACAACACTGAAGGCTAACCATACCGAATGACGGTTATCTGCTTGATGGCCGCCTGTACTACACTTGCTGGGTTCCACCTTGGTGTCGTCGTGCTTGACGTGGTGAGAGGGGCGCGTGTTCTTGACCAGTTGATGTTTAACTTCGTGCATGTCCGAATTTAAATGGAGCAGTGTACATGTTCAACGAAATTGCACACTATCATGTCCTATGTAGAGGAAAACCATAACAAGTCAAACAATGCCTATCACCATGGTCATTCGCTCGCGTACCGCATTAGATATGTTCTAAGACGTTGTCTTACGCATGGCATGAATATATCATAATAAGATCATTATACATTACATTTACTTTTCTGCATTCATGCATGCCCTAAGAGGTTCCCAAGATGTTCATTCCCTATGCACCAGTAAAACAAATTACGCGTGTCCACCAAGTGCGCCGACTATCACAGCCGGAAACATAACTATTAGCATCTCTTTGTGTATAGAATAGGAAATTCAAACCCGACATTTTCCTGCATTATTCATATGCGCAATAACAAGCGGGTAGGGATAGTGGTATTCCCGCGAGTCACGAAAGACGGGAAAATAAGACTCCCTCAATATGCAGTCACATATTGAACGTAGTATGTATAATGGGCTTTGCCTTTAATTCATCTCTAGGCACATGTTTAAATTTATGTTGGTGTTGCCCCCCCTTGGGTCACCTCGACGTCAACATGCATATCGATGTGTGTCGAGCGCCATGAGGGTACTTCCCGGTTGTGCGCCGCCTGCTCCGACACCCTCAACCCACCGTTGCCGTCCGTACCCTCCTCGTCAAGAAACAATTCACATGTACATGCCCCATCCCCCGAAATGGAACGTTATTTGATGAGTTTTGAATAGCGAAAAAACATATCGAACGGCCCGAGCGGGAGATCTTAGTGTTGGCGTACGGATATTATGATTTTCCAAAACCCTCCGTACATGGCTTCCCGACATTTGGAGATCCCGCGGATCACAACTGCCGGTACCTCGTTTAGCCCCCTACCATGCCAAGCCTTGCAGGGCATGAGGCTTACCAACGCCCACCGCGTGGAAGTAGAGGTAGGAGCCGACGAGCCTGCGAGTGCACCCCCCTCCGGGCCGCCGCCGTTGCGCCGCTGGCGGGCGCATGACGAGGTCTATGAGTGGTGAGGACCCTTAGTTGATTGGTTTGAGGAGGGTAGAATAAGACTCCGGTGGTAATAGCTACTCATTCCAGGAGGACCCCCCGACCGGATTGTACACCCAATCACAATGAAATGTCGCTCGGCTCGGCTGAATGGATCGCCACCGGCGACGACTGCAAATTCGACAAGCCACAAGGAGGGGGTTGAAAGTCTCTACAGCCGGACACAACCGACTATTTTTTCTTCGGTTGTGTACCTTGTGTAGTTAACGTTAGTACTCACGCTAGAACTTGAAAGCTGGACAATGCTCCCAACATGTTGCGACCAAGGCTCCAAACTGCTGCGTCTACCATGAAAATCATGCCCAAACACGCTCGTAAAGGTTGACTTTTGTTGACCTAAATATAGCCCTTCCGATCGGAAAATGACCGCCCTCAAAGACAAAATATGAAAAACCAAGTTCCACTACTTTAATCTATTACGATCAGCCTATAAACTATAGCAAATGTTGCAATGGCGCATTCCACTGACCTCAACAATGGATTGGGTGTGCATCTTGAGAACATAGGGACTTTTTGTGTAGATGTTGCTTATCTAATGACACAAAAGTACAACCGACTAAAATTGTCGATTGTGCTGAACATGGAATTTCAGTCCACATTAAAATGAGAAATACTGTGATTGTTGCACTGCCTCGCCTCAAACTCCATCCCATTGCCCACAAGTTGCTGGAAAGCTTATGACATAACATTAAGCCTCTATCATCTATCCCAAAAGTTTGCATTCTACCTCATCGCAGTGAGATTTGTCCATGTGAAATTATGCAGCACAACACTCACAAGTTGGTGGGAATGCAACTGCATGCAACACCATTTATGATTCGCCCAATATGGGACATGCAAGTGCACATGAGAGTGTTGGTGCTGCTGCTACATGACTAGCATAAAAAGCAAATTATGCACCCCTTGATCATACATGAACATTTAAAGACGACTCTTGTTCATTCACCACAAACCTAGTTAGGTACCCATGTGAACACATTTGCTATGCACGCGTTCCACATCTGTCGCTAGCTTCCAGCAATTTCCGCTTCCCTCCCCGCCAATATGTGCATCTGGAGCGTCACAACTAATGACCATATTCATAAGAGATGCCATGCGAAATCCACCTTACCTTGTTTGTGCATTAGCGGCTCCGTCATTCGCAATTCTGGCCAATCATGCCACACAGTGAATCACCATTAACATCCCCCAAACGCCGACAGCAAAGCTCAACAAATGAAAATTCGTCAGCTTCAACCCCCCTAGCATCAATATAAATCTCGCTGCTGTTGGCTACGGCTAAAATTTAAAACACATGTGGTACTTACATGCCGATAGGGTAGACATGGCTGGCGGAATCCGACGTTGCTGCCGGTCTTGCGAGAGTTTTTACCGCCACCGCAAAAGTTTTTAACAACACAGCAGGTCGACGGTGTGGGGTGCTGAACGACCTACAAAAATGCAACAACACACCACCGAACGTTAATTGTGGTTCGATAGAGGGCTCGGGAAGGCTATAGGAATCTAGCACGTGACGTGCTGGCCTCATCTCGTCGGCGGGGTGGCATATACTGTGTGGGTGGCGCTTACATGTTGCCGTACTGAGGTTGTATGTCTTTACCGCTCACTGCGCTCCTCCGCTAGCCTGCGCTGCATTCCATGATGTATTTGGTGCTGGTCGAGGTCGAACAATGCTAATTAGGGGACGCCGGAGCCGCTTCCCTCCGCGCCATGTGAGGTTTGTCCCGACGCCGTTCAGTTTCGAGCGAGTTTTCCACGGATACGTCTATCCGGAATGCTCGACACTCAGTCGCGCAAACACACGCACGCTGCCGCGGCTGGCCCGTGAACAAAAATCTTAACCCCCTAGGGAATGTTTGTGCCCATTTTGGGGTCGTGAGGTAGTCTCACGGCGCTGGTCCTCCGGTGCGAGTCGGCGGGTACGCTCTCAGCCGTGAAATGCAACACCCGCGAATCGCCAACCGACTTAGGGCGCGGCACACCGCCATCCGTGTTGTATGCTACTCGGCGATTTAATGCGGCCAATAAAAGCTAGGGACTCCTTCTTCATCGATGTGCATGGCTTTGGGTGGAACAACAAACTCCGGGGAAGTGATATAGAAGATACTGGATCCTCTTCCCGTGAGGATCGGCAGAAACGGTTTGCACAATCAGCGTGTGACATTGCGCAAATCACCTGTAGATATCGCGTTGTCATGGTCGCTTGTTAGCACTAGCATCCCGTTGCCTAGTGCTTATATACAAGGTAGCTATTTGTCATCCTAGTTCTTAGTGTTATGCTATTAGCGGCACTCTATTCCTTGTTAGCGGCGGTCGGCCGGCCCTGCCTGTGCCTTCACCGGCCGCCATCTCTCTCCACACACTTCTCTAGTTACCATAGCCGGCCTCCTCGTGGGGCCGGCACGACCTTTGTGTAACTATCCGTTCCCGATTCCGACAGGTGATGGGCCCTCTACCAAGTTACACTAGAGAAGAGCTTGTGTAAAGCGCTCGGCGCCACGCTAGTCCTACCTACTCCCACGTAAAAAAGAGGAGAGCGTGTGTAAAGCGCTCGGCGCCACGCTAGTAATTCATCGTCCAACCGACACCACGCTTCGCCTTCGAGATGGTTGTCCGCGACTGTCCTACCATCTTCCACGTAGAAAGGAGAAAAGCGTGTGTAAAGCGCCCGGCGCCACGCTCACCCCACCCAACTTCCTGTCTTACCTAGCCTTCAGCCTACCGATGCTCTCGACCGGATCTAGTTTTTAAGACCGACCCGCGAAAAAATTCGGCCCGTAAGTACTTTAATTAGTATTGTTATTGTTTTTTCCCGAGGCAGCGCCGCAACGCTCACCTAACTTAGCGAGGAGCTTAACTTTCCCACGGCGAAAGGGGGAAGTCAACACGAGCGCCCGTCTATGCTTTTGCATGTCTACACGCTCGTAATTGCCCTGTTGGCTTTGCTTCTTCCTCGCCGGTCGCTCTCATGCGTGGGCTAATTCGCCCGGGGACAGTTTTTCCCGCTACATGTCAGAATAGTACATTAAGCAGTACATTTGGAACCGCTTCCTATCGGTAACTCGCCGGTAGCGGCACGTTCATGTCAGCGCATGTCGCTAAACCTACCCGGCCTGAGACACACGCTATAAGCACTACACCTTCTACCAAAATGGCACCTTTCTCGTCGCAACCTAGGACGACGTCAAGACCTCGGCTACCTTGAGGGGGGGGTGTTAGCACTAGCATCCCATTGCCTAGTGCTTATAAACAAGGTAGCAATTTGTCATCCTAGAACTTAATGTTATGCTATTAGCGGCACTCGGGACTCGGTCGGCCGGCCCTGCCGGTGCCTTCACCGGCCGCCATCTCTCTCCACACACTTCTCTAGTCGCCATAGCCGGCACGACCTACGTGTAACTATCCGTTCCCGATTCCGACATCTCTCAACTCAGCCAATCCAAGAATACTAAGTTTTCCCGAACTACAAGTTTTCTTAGGTATCTGTAGGTACTTGGCGGCGTCGAAAAAATGCGTGCTACCTATGGAAGAAAGACCAAAAGTACAACCGACTTATTTGTGCCACAAACGACTAAAATTAGTCGGTTATGGTTGTAGAGATTGAAAACCCAAAATATGCACAAAGGAGGGTTTAGAAATGGCTTGCCGCCTAAGCATCTTGACGTGGTGGGCTTCTTATTGTGTGTTTTCGCCCACATCACACTTATAACCAATGCTAGCTAAAACGGCAAGCGTTGTAATCCTTCTCTATTGACGGGGCGATACTTCGACAGTATGTCAAATATTGTGTGAGTTGCGCGTTTGCTTCAAGTTGCTCATTTCAACAAGCACCTACCAAAATATCACTCTTGCGGACATGTTCGACCGACCCCTCAACCAATAAAACATCCATGCGGCCTGCTTCGGATAGCTCGTATTTTTCACGCCTCTAACTAATGCCCTATATATGGACCAAACCGAGCATGTAAACCTCTCTAGAGAAAACCCATCAATAAAAACGGCCCGCATGCAAGGCATGCTTGCGCATGCACAGCCTACGTGCTTGTTATATGTCTTAGTGGTGTGACTACATGGTCGTGCTTCGCCGCGCACATTACGTGGTACATGGAATGGCAAGATGGCGTAGATAGATGCTATAAGACTGTGCACCATCCTCGGAGCTGAGCCGGCCCTTGCCCCTGGCTCGCTCGAGTGGCGAAAGTTTGTTGATTTTCCCTTCACACGACAACGTTGATAGGCTATGTGGCCTTGCCAAACTGCCGTCCACAAAATATCGGCCACCTTATATAGGTGGTCGACCGGCCTCCGCAGTGCCACAATTCGTCTTTTCGGGGTAGAACCGCCAAGAAACCGAAGCCTAGCCGTAGACGGCCGAGTCGTGTTGTTTTTTGGCAAGTAGCTACCGGTTCGAGTTGTGTAGCTTCGGGCTTTAAAAAATGCTTAGTTGAAAAGTAGTTTTCGCCCATCATCGCCCGCTGCTCACCATGCAGACTATCCACGGGCAAGTATCGGGAGGTGCCTGTTGCATTGTCTACAAGGGTGGGTTTGTGATATCTGGTCGGACGCTCTAGGGCCGAATATCGCATTCCCGGCACGGCTTCGGGCCCGTCGACAAATTACCGCACTCAGTGCAGTTTACCGTTGAGTACAGGTACCGGCCTGGGAATAATAGTGATGTACATATATGGGTACGGATGCGCCTTGTTTTGCTGCGTGACGACATGACGAGTACAGGTACCTGTACCTGTAGCACAATACAATTTATTACAATGAAAGCAGTGGAATCGATCGGGCTCAGGTTTTTTCCTCCTTTTTTTTCGTTGCTTGTAAGAAATTTCATTATTAAAAGCAGTGGAATCCGCCAGCGACATGCGACAGCTTGCTGCAAGGCGAATAGTACATGTGAAGCTCCCATCGCAGCCCGTCGCGTATGCCATTGCCCTAACGGCACCCCACGCGCAACCTCACAGTCGCTGTCCTGCACTGACTCCAGTGACGCCCATAAGTTTGGCAGTCTGAAAGGAGACTGTCTCTGAAACCGCTGTCGCCACAGAGAGCCGTGACTAGTCGCCGCGCTTTTTGTACTTAACGAGATATGCGGAGCGGGATGCCGTCCGGGCCGCGGCCCCGGCCGCTTCTCCTTCTGCTGAGCCTCCTGCTGGCCTGCGCAGCCGTGCATCAGGTAGCCGCCTCGCATTTCCGCTACGGATCTATTTCCTGGTCGCCCGGTCCGCTCACGCGCAGCGGCGAGTACCAGGCAGTGTTCGAGCTCAAGCTGGCGTACCGTAAGGACTATTTTTGGGGCGCTTATTTTAAAGAGCAGTGGAGGGAGAGCCCCGCGGCGGGCGTCGAGTGGTGCGCTGCCCCCTTCAACCACCGCCCCTCCCCCATTCCCTCCCCTGCAGCACACGCCCCATCGAAATGGCCATTCGTCAATACAACTCCTGAATTAGTGTTGTTGGCATCACCGCCCGCCACCCCCGTCGTAGTTCCTAGTGGTGTAGTTGTTTTAATTTTTTCATTCATATCAACAATTTCTTTGAGACCCCCCCCCCCCCCCCCCCCCCCCCCCCCCCCCAACCACCCTCCCAAGCACACGAAACACACACACACTCTTCCACCCACACATACTGACACACCTTAGATACGGGATCGTTGGTTGCTATCCATGCATCTTGTGGTCAGACCACGGGCTGCGCACGCGCAGAGGAAGAACAGGGGGGGTACGGGCATTTGCGACAGATGAGGCTGATTGTGATGTACCCACCGTGGTCCGTCCTCCCCCGCGTATGTGTGTGCGATAGGCGCAAGACGGAAAGCGGATTGCCGGACAATGATTTCGACTGCTCCTCCCCGGGCTCCTTCAGCGGGCAGATTCAGTGCTTCACGGTGGACTCGGGGGTCGACTACACTTTGGGCTACCAGATAAAGTTCCCGGTTTCGATGGGCGCCGCGGGTCTGGATCTGGTGCCGAACAGGGACGGCCGCAACCGGTACCTTCCTAACGGCGCCATCAATCCTGCTGCGGACGCAGAGAATCTGGGGGGGCGGATGTGCTCCAGCCCCGACAACAAAGGTGTTCTCGGGAATGCCGACGCGATGGACATCACGCACGACTCGGACGAGAACTTTCCGCAGTACTCTATCGGCAACCTCATCGCGCGCAGCTCCAACGACCCCAACCTCATCAGCACCTGCACGCCCTGGGCGGAGGGTAACGGCTTTTTCTTCGGCGATTCGGTGCTGTCCTACTTCACGGAGGGCGTTGTGCTCAACATCGAAAGCGTGGACCACGACTTTTCCATGCTTGGCAACTCCATCAGGTGCCCCCTCCCCTCCCTTCCTTCCTTTGGACACCTCGCCTAAATACTTATACTATGGCAGCATTATAATGTTTGCTAGACCGCCCTAAGTGCGGAAGGAGCATTCACAAGCGTCAGAAAATTAAACACCGCATTGACATTTGAATGTGTTGTGAGAATCGTCGGCTGAAAAATGGTCAAAGCAAAATTTACGTAAATCGATGTAGGTTCAACGTTATTCTTTTTTGCATTTGGGTTTGGTCGGCTTTCTGTCGGTTTATTGCGTCTCATCTTTTCGCATCCTTTGCAATTTCATTTTATGTTATCAAAGTAATAATAATTTACCGAGCGCAATCCAATTTCATTCAGACGTAAATTTTCGCAACAAATCCATTTTTTCTTCCTTTTTCCGCTTTTCTTCGTATTGTTTCTTAAGCGTATGCGCTTACTTACATAAACTCATTCAATGATCGATTTCCGATATGCGCCCACCGACGCCCTTATTCGATTCATGAAATGTTGTGTAAGTACATGTTTAGTAATGAATCCAAATTAACGGCACGCGTTATAACGCTGCGCAGTGCAGCATATCGTGTTTAGGGTTTAATACATTATGTAGGGTTTTGGTCTTTAACCCCTCCATTGGCCCCCTCCATTGCCCCCATGTTCGGCGCGGCAGAGGCACGAGCGACCCCATCCGGCACACCTACCCGATGCCCTCCAAGGACGGCGCCCCCTACATCGCCTACTTCACCGGCGGCAACCGGCTGTCCACGCTGAACAACAACCCAGACGGCCGGTTCCGACTGGAGGTGGAGGTGGCGTTTGAGCTGGGGACGGGCGCCAACGGGCGGCGCCTGTTCCTCAAGAACCGCTCCCCCGTCGCCTCCACCATGCCCATCATGCCCGTCCTCTACCAGGACGGCGGCTTCCGCTTCCAGATCGCCGCCATCGACCCCGACTTTGGCGACCCCGACCTCGCGGACCAGGTGCGCTTCTTCCTCGGCTCCCGCATCGAGCTGGGCGGCGTGCTGGGCAACCCCGTCTACGTCCCCCTCCCCGACAACTCCACCCAGCAGGTCTTCACCTGGTACGAGGACAACTACCACACCTTCATCTGCCAGCAGCGCCTCGCCACCAGCTCCCGCCGCACCAGCAACCCCCTCGACGAAGTATGCACCTCCCAAATGTAAGCCCCCCCCCCCCCCCCCTGACGCCCTCATTGCTCCGACCTGTCTGAGGCTCGCGGGAAAAAATGCATTTCGGCATATGATTAGGTGGCAGGTTTTGTCGATTTTATATGATTTGGTCAATATTCATTATTTGAAGTCTTTAGTTTCACTTGTGAATGTAATGTATGAGGACCAAAATACAAAGTGTTAAGCTGTGAAGCGCTTGCGTGATGATAGCTGCGCCTGTTCTGGCGACATGCGACTGAACAATAAGGGGAGGCTCGCACCGCGGTGTCCCCGTCGCATGTTTGGAAGGAGATGGTTGCAGGGCCCAGGCGAATCGGGCTAGTTGGGGTGTGAGGGTTTTGACCTCGGGGGGAGGGGATACTGTTTTGTCAAGGAGTGATACGAGTAGGCAATCAAAACATAAGTTATCCGAAGTGGAAAAGGCAAATTATTAAGTGGTTACTGCGAACGCAGTCACAATCAGAATACATTTCTTTGGACAATAAGAACACAAGTCGTACGTGAAAAAGACGAAATATTTACTTATATATTATTATGCATTTTGCTTGAGCGCAGTCACAATCAGATTATATTTTGAAGATGATGGTTGGCGCTGTGTCCCCCCTTCCCCATTTCAATGAGTGTTTGGGTTATATTCCGCCACCCCCGCTCACCCCGTCTCGTGATTTTGTTTGGTGTGCAGCTACGTTGGCCGCGAACAGGCGGCCATCTATGCGTCCGCCGCGAACGGCTACCGCCCCCGCGAAGACGTCGACACCGAAGACCTGTACCCCGCCTGGAACGACGCCGTCAACCTCCCCCACCTCCCGCCCGACCTCACCCTCGACCCCTTCGCCGGCTTTGTCACGTGGAAGACGGGCATCGACCCCTGGACGCCCGACAGCGACGGCACGGTGCAGAAGGACCCCGGGCTGTGGCAGCTGACCGTCATGGTGGAGGAGCGACACGGCAACCAGGTGCGGAGGGGGGACACACACATGCACACGCACGCGCGCGCGCACACGTTCACACATTCTCATGTGCACGGACCCATAACGCACACACACACAAACACACACACACACACCGAACACACGGACACTTCACACAAATACAAAGAGACTACACAGGTTCGCGCACACAAACACGCACACGCTTCGATTCACACACACACACACACACAATTTCACACAAACTCAAACACCTTTCTGAATTGCACTCTGCGCTGTGATTTCTCAATCTTTTATATTGCGCTGCTGCTTTTTTGAGCTTGTTTTCATCATGAGATGTTCTCGTCCCTCATGATGCTAGCGATTCATTAATGAGACGCACAACCCTAATTTCTAATGAAAGGAGGAGACCACGAGCGCAGCCATTGGCATATTTATCTGCAGAAAAAGTCGTAGTTATACAAATAACATGTCGATATCAGTCAATTCACACTCGTCATTCTTTTGTTATTGCTTTCCCGTTTTAACGGCATTGCGGCACATCGCTCACTTCGCTGCGCCGCAGATCGACCCGGTGACCGGCCATGACGTCCTGGACGACGGCTCGACGCAGCCGCCCACAAAGGGCAACGGCATAAAGGTCCCCCTCGACTTCCTCATGTACCTCTACACCCCCATGCACTACTGCTCCAAGGGCTGCAACAACGCCGCCTCCACCGCCGGCTCCACCTACCCCTCAATCCTGCAGACCTTTGAGAGCAGCAACGGCTTCTACGGCGACGCCTCCTCCGCCATCTCCGAGCGCTCCGACGGCCTCAAGGGCCCAGGCACCGGACAGTGCCGCCTCTGCGGCGGCGGAGGCTCCCTCGAGCCCTTTTACAACCTCGGCTTCAAGGTCCGCCCGCCCGCCGCACTGCAGCGGCGATAACGAGCGAACGATGCGTTTAGCTCGTTTAAGTTCTTTTCCGAGGGTTTGTCAGCAGTTGGGGTCTAATTTGAATTGCTTTTGATATTTTCTGCTTGTGACGTGACAACCTATTGACGAGCGCGATCATGAGTGTGGCGTGTTTGTCTTGGCGGAGTTTGTCGGAGTTCAGGACGAATTTGCCAAAAAAATACTTATATAATTGAAAACTCACAACGTACCTTGCTGGATCAATTTTATATACTGAAAGTTTCGCAATGAATTATGGCAGATATAATAAGCCAACTTTGAGCGCTGAGTGGGCTTTGCAGGCTTTTGGGCTGTCCATGTCAATGTGATTGCTAATGCGCACGTTTTCCTGTGCAATGGGTGCGATGTGATGTTTCGCGGATGTCCATTTTTGGGGTATTGTTTTAAGGGAAAAAATACACGAAAGAGCAAAATTGCGTCGAGACAGGACTCACACGTGCCCCTCTCCCTCGTCCCGTTAAAGGTGGAATACTACGAGGAGGCCAAACGGAACGCGCCGATGTTTTGCCGCGTGCCCAACATTGAGGCGTACGGCACGGTGGAGGCCAACCTGCTGCGCACCGGCTCCAACGGCACCACCGGCACCACGCTCGGCGTCCCGGGTGTCAACCTGGAGGACGGCGGGCTGCCCTTCAACTGGAAGTCCACGCCGGACGGTTCACCCCCCGGCTGGCGCTACAACCCCGCCGCCGAATTGGGCCTGCCAACCGACTTTTGCGAGGGCGCGCGCGCCTACACGGGCCCCACCACACAATCGCCGGGCCTCGTGTGGACGGGGTGGGTGTTTCAGGTGACCTTCCTCCCGCTGCCCAGTTTTTAAGCTTAACATGCATTTACTTGATTTTTTACCGGCTTTTATTCTGATCGCTAAATTCATCGCAGTCAGCGGATTTAACACTTCAAATTGCCATTATGAAGCACGATACTTCTCTGCCATTTGCAACCAGTTTGTGTTATCAAAGTTTTACAATGTTAGCATTCCATTCATTTGTGACGCTCTTTGCCTTGCCAATATGTTGAGAATTCGAACGCCTGAGGATGCGCTGACAAAATCTGTATATAATGCAAAACTATGAAACCTGTAGTGTTGTTTTCTTTCGTGTTCCTGCGCGGCTTTTGAGTTTCCAATTCTGTCTAAACATTTATGGCAGTGCTTCGGAGACGTTTCGAATGCCATACCCTTCATGATTTGGTCTAAGCAACTCAAAGTGTGTTTATCAACGTGCCACAGTTTGGGGTTTTTGAGGGTTTACTATTACCGAGCTACACAACTGCGCGTTCGGGATTGGGTGACCTGTTGGCTGACGGGAGGGGTGATGGTGGGGGCGGTGTGCTGCTTGTGACAGGGGTGCCTGGGGTATCGCGACAACGTGACGCTCAGCATTCTGCCCTACGACGGCGAGCTGGACTCGTGCCTGCTCAACACGCGCCCCGAGTTCCTCACCCTCTGCACCCTCGACCACCCCTCCGGCAACTGCGCCACCCTCAACTCCACCACCAGCCCCCTCCGCACCACCCCCGCCCTCGGCTGCGACTACCGCATGCAGAACGGCGTGGCCCTCATCCCGCAGGACCCCTCCATGGCCTGCTGCGCCAACACCTTCCCCGTCTCCCCCGTCACCGCCGCCAACATGAACGCCACGCAGGGGCTCTACCCCGGAATGTACGCCCCCGCCGTCGTCTCCGGCATCAAGGGCCTCCCCGTCACCTTTGACCTGGTGGCCACCGACTTTGACCAGTGCGTGGAGCTGGAGATCCAGGACACGGGGCTCTACACCGGCATGTCCCTCTCAACCCACGAGCGCATCGACACGCGCACCGTCGCGCGCACCTTCACCTGGGACCCGGTGGACGCGGACGGGAAGATTGTGGGGAGCAGCGAGGACGACGCGCGCGACGACATCAGCCTCGTCTGCTTTTATGCCTTTGACAAGTACCTCGCCACCGCCAACCCCTTCCACTGCGTGCGCATCGAGCTCGCGGTGCCGGCGAGCATCCGGTGGTGCGACCAGCCCAGCGGCACCGTCCCCGCCGCGCCCATCACCGCGGACGGCGCCGTGCTGCCGGCCTGGCTGGGCGAGGAGACCTGCGTGGACCTGTGCGTGGCCAAGCGCGACGCGGAGAACGCGGTGGTGTCCACCTCTTACAACCTGGCGCTGAGGACGGTGGAGAACGAGGTGGCAGGGCTCTACCCTGAGCCCTCCCGCTTCCGCTACCCCTACGACCAGATCAACTTCCCGCCGCGCGGCGCCTTCGGCAACAGCAGCGGCGAGGACCCGTTGCTGCAGCAGTGGTGCTTTTCGCCGGGCGAGACGGAGGAGTGCGTCTACACCCTCTGCTTCCAGGGCTACGACCTGGACACCCTCGACACGGGCGACTACTTTGAGGCGGCGCTGGAGACGACCAACGTGCGGTGCGTCAAGGTGGAGGTGCACAACACGGTGGCTGAGTTTACGGGCGCCGAGATCCTGGAGGCGGACGAGCTGACAGTGTTGATGGAGCCGGAGGCGGAGGCGGCAGTGACAGCCGGCGACGACGGCGGCTTCACCATGTCCGCCTGGGTGCGCCCCTCCTGCGCCTACACCCACCCCAACCAGACCATCGCCTACTTTGGCTCCACCCGACCCGTGCCAGGCTACACCGCCACCGGCGCCTCCGACCTCGTCCTGGCCGCCCTCAACTGGCACCACATCGTTAACGGAACCGGCGGCCTCGGCTACTTCAGCTACGAGGACGCGCCGGAGACGTACGTGCGCCGCGTCACCAAATCAGCGGACGGCTATTGCTGCAACTGTTGGCACTGGGTGGGGGTGTCGGTGGGGAAGGCCTCGGGTCGCGGTGTGCTCTACGTGGACGGCACTCGGCCAGGGCACGCGCGGCGGCACAGCCGCGACCTGCTCTTCCACGACGCGGTGGAGTTTGTGGCCGCCAGCAGTCCGGACACCAACGCGGACGGCACCACGCACGGCAAGTTTTCGGTGGGCGGTCGACGCGGCGTGCCCACGGGCGGCTTTGTGGGGCAGTTGGACGAGGTGAGGGTGTGGGCGCGGGCGTTGAACAACTCCCAGTTTCTCGACACCATCTACCAGCGCGTCCCCGACAGCAGCGACCCCACCCTTGTGGCGCACTTCCACATGCGCGGGCCCCCTTCCACCTCCGGCGGCCTCCCCCCCACCACCCCCGTCCTCCCTTTGGCTGACGGCTCCGGTTCGCTGCCCAACGGCCTCGCCAGTCTGTCCGGCGCCGTGCCCACCTTTCAAAACGTCCCCATCCCGGTCATGATCCCCTGCGTCCTGGGCATCCAACACTCGGTGGGCCCCGTGGACGGCGAGTGCCTCACCGACGTCTTTGGCTGGTCCTTCGCCGACTCCACCAACGTGGTCTGCGAGTTTGGCGGCCAAGACTCGCCAGGTCGCTACGTCTCGCGCCAGCGCGTCCGCTGTCTCACCCCCGGCCACATGAGCCCGCGCTTCGCCGAGGTGACCTCCCCTCCCTCCCCGTCCTCCACCTCGTCTGTCTTTCATCCATTGCTCAACTCGACAGCCTATTGCGGTTCACAGTTCGATGGTTCACATTTGATGTGTTTGCTATATGAATACAGTTTCGTTTTTGTTTCATTTCTTGTGCTGGTGCTGTCAGCTTGCTTTCCTGCTCTGCGCCTTATCTCCTGGCTTTTATTTCTTCTTCCTCTTTTGACAGTTTTTCACGACTTCCCCAAAAAGATGGGGTGTGTAAATTTTGTTTTAACAGCGCGAGAGCGCTCATATGCAATGCGGATATTCCTTTTTATCCGTTTTTGGTTATTTCAGCCATTTAATTTTAAGAGTATTTGGGACGGCTTCGAAATGAAAGTAGACACAATGGCGATACAGCGACATTAGCAGTTGCATTTTGTGGCTGGTGCAATTCTTTTGCCATTGTGACACTTGTGCCACCCTCGCATTCAGTGCAATGTGGATGTATTTCTGTGTCTTATTATTGAATGCGCTTACAAAAAAGAATGCACACACACATTGCATCTGTGTTTCCAAGATGGTTACATGACACTTGTTTCTGATGCTATGGAAACGCGTGCTAGACAGGCATGACGAAAACAATTTCTGGGATTGTTTTACTTTACAAGATTGTTTGGTTTCATATTTTTCGACAAAACACGAACCGAGGGGGCCGTTTTGCTATGATAAGCAAGAATGTGATTTTGGGAGGAAAAGATTTCATTAATATTTCGCAACCAAATGTAGTTCTCATCCAGATCAGTCGTATTACTTAATTCGTATTGTTTGTTTTGTCATTGCGAACAATACAGTGAGTAATTCCGTCGTCGCACAATCATTGTATTTCAATGCCACCATTTTGTGCAGATTGAGAATTTAAACGCTCATAGTCGCCCAGCACGTTTTATATTGTATTGAAATTCACGCCCTGCACGTGAGCTGATCGCGGCGTGCTTGCTCGCTTGCTATGCAGGTTCGCGTCTCCAACGACGGCTACCACTTCACCAACACCACGGGCGCGGGCAAGACGGTGCACCACCTCTACATGGAGAGCTCCATGTACACCGACGGCGCCGGCGAGGGCGGCGTGACGTCCGACGGCGTCTGCCTCGACCTCCCCACCCGCGCGATGACCTTCGGTGGGTGGTTCTGCCCTAAATGCACAATGCCGGGCGACCCATCGGACATGCCCCCCTCTCCCCCCTCCCCCCCGCCCCCCCCTCCCTCCCCTATCCTCACAACCACCCCATCTCCCAATCTCGGCGGCAAGTAAACGCAGCGCAGACACCACTTGTTTCGTTCGCCTCCGTGTTCAGGGTATGAGAAACCCTACAATATACGGGCTATTGTAATGCTATCACTATTTATGCCTTCCTCCTAACATCGACGCGCCGTGCACGCTGCCTGTCGCTTTTGAATTCGTGCGTGCTTAAGCATCGAATGTGGAGCAAATGATGCTGGTGGAGAACAATGTCGCGAGAATTCTTCGAAATGCAAAGATTCTGATAATGAGACAGCGACATATATGAAAACAATTAATATTCACAACGGCGAAAGCATGCACCAGCATCTATCTGCCTAACCCTCCAGCAATGCATGACGGAGAATGGTGCCGTGGAGAGCCATCGAGAGGCGCTGCATGCACCCCGACGCACATATATATTGCAATCGACATATGAATTTTGAATAATGTATTCCATTGCTTTGTGAAGTCCGTCTTACCCCTGACGAGGACTGCGCTGTATTAAGGCTGACCATAAGATAAGGTTACCCATCAGTGGAGGTAGAACCCTTGTCGCAGCCTGTCCACTATTATTCATGTTCTCGAATTTCCCCGCGTTTGTCGATTAAACAATGTTTTTGGCAGTCAGCCACCGTTGCCGTACATCGCTTAATTTCGATATGCGTCTAAATCGAACGTAATCCAAACACTCTCTCAGCCTTAGGCGGCAAGTTCATATATAGGCAGCGCAACGAGATGAGTCCAGTAGGCATTGACTGTAGATGAATGCGTGCTGCATAGTAAACGCAACAAATGCTGTGGTCCACCGACAATAAAACTGCCGTTCCGTGAGTCCACTCCTTATCGAGGAAATCCGGGAGTGTGCAACTGCGAGCAATATGTGTCCTTAACTAACCTGGTGGTCCATTCAGTGACTCGCAATTTCGCCGGCTCCCCATCACGTCGCAGCTGTGGTTGCAGGCTCAGTAGACAATCCGCGGTAACTGCAAAAAAAAATCGTTTTGTAGCAACACTGCTGCCCCTGGCCCCCCGTCTTCGAGAGCTTGTGACTAGAGTCACGTTGGACCGACGAGAGTGAGTCGTTTGTCGTTGTATTCACCTGTGCCTTCCCTCGCATGCAGCACTCACATGGCACCAGATATGCCAAAGAGATGTCAACAGATGTGCACGTGGGTATTGTCAGCGTTGACAGAATGCACCGCTTACTTTCAATGGTTTATTTACAGATAACCTGTCGCAGTTATAACTCTTATAGTTATACCTACCAAGCTGAATATATACTATCTCTTACCCCACGTCCTCCATGCAAGTGTTCTCCACACTTGAAAATAGTCGCCATACATTCGAAGCGTGGTTCACCTGGTCGACGAGCTGCATCACATCGTCATAATTTGGCCGGCTCCATCGGCGGCCGTGGTGTGGATCGTGTCGACGGAGCCGTTGGCCTTCACAGCCACGATGTCGTGCGCCCAATGCGCAAGATGAAACAGGTTGGTGCCCGGTTGAAGCTCCATCAACTTTGCCAACAACTTCGCACCGCCCGCCTTGCGAATCGCCTTTCGGTTCTTCAAGCTCCCCGAGCCCAGATTACCGAGCGCGACCGTCACCATTTCCGCCAGCTCAATCGACAGCGCCGCTGAGAAAAGTGCATCGCAACACATAAGTCGAATCATCACATACAAAACTACCCATTACTGATATAACTCGGTCACAATGGCGCACATCAAGTTCGCGGCCGCACCGTTCGACTCCGGACTGAGGTCGACCGCCGTGTCGGTACCGAACTTCAGTGCGACTCGACTATGCAGCTGACTGTTGAGCGGCGTTCTCGTCGAGACAGACGACAGCGTGGCGAGCGTGGACAAAGCTTGAGCTCTCGACGAAAGCGCGTGTCTCGGCGTCAGCGCGCTTTTGGTCGTCGAAATGGAAGAGCGTTCGACCAAAAGATGGATGAGCGACTTTATCGCGCCCGCAGCAACGGCCCTATCTTGGTTCCGCCCGTGTTCCGAAAGCAAAACGGCCAACGTGCGAACGGCAGCGACGGTGAGGTCTGCCACCTTGGCGCCGCTCGACTGCATCAGTAGACGTATGAGCAGCTCAACCCCGCCCGCCTCACCGACTTCGTCCTGCACCGCCGGCTGCCCGTCCGCGAGGAGTCCAAGTAACGTCGAAGCCCACAAACTCGTTTCGGCCTCAACGCCCGCGGTCAGTAACATCGTGCACGGTTGCATCCCTCCCTCGCGTCGCAACTGGTGCACAACCTCGTCACTCGCCGATGCGATGATGAAGAGGAGTCGACTCGCGGCGACGCTCGCCTCCGAAGTAACGGGCGCCGAACAAATTATTCGCAGCATTCGCTGAACCCCATTTGACATCAGCACCGCCTCGACATTGCCGTCACTACCATGCGCGAGGTTATTCAGCGCCCACACCGCGCCCGTCACCAAGTCCACCTCCGTCTCGAGGTTCAGCGCCGCGAGTTGCAGCAGCGACTGTGTCCCACCCGCGGCGCGAATAGTCTCCTTGTTCGCAATGTTACTACGCGCCATCACCTTCAAGCCTTCCACCGCTCGCGACATCAACCCCGACGACGACGAGCCCCCATCGCCCACCGAAAGTAGCCGCACAAGCAGGGGCGCCACTCCCGCTTCGCGCGCGTCATTCTGGTTGTCGGGATGGTCTTCAAAGGTAGCAACGAGTGCGGTGACAGCTGCCGAAGTAACGCATGACGAGTCGTCAGTTCGACGAGTACTCTCGACGTAGCTCCATAGAACGGTCGCGAGGTAGCGCACTCCGCCTAGACGGTGCACCTCCTGTTGGTTGGCGGGGTGGCCAGCGACCGCGGCTTCGAGTGCGCCGAGGGCACACACGCAGGTCCACGTCGCTATCGGCTCCGCAAGGAGCGCAAAGAGGTGCCGAAATCCTGCGACGGCGCGAAAGGCGTCTCGGTTTGTCTGATTGTCACGACACACAGCCTGCAAGAGCCGAGCCGCCGAGGACGACACCTCCTCCGTTGGCACCGACAAGTAGTACACTGTCAGCTGGATACCACCGAGTTTCCGGAAAATTCGCTGCGAGCTCACCGAGTCGATGCAGAGAAACGCGAGAGCGATGAGGACACTCCGTATGCCGCCCACTCCTGCAACGCTCTCGCTCGTTTCCAGCAGTCCGGTCAGCATCTCTACGGCGCCGAGTTCGCGAGCGATGCGCTGCGCGGGGGAGTGATCGGTCAACAGCGAGCACACTGCGCGCGCGACCACATATGACAACTCCTTCCTCGGCCCCAGCCGCAACATGTTCACCAGAAGCTCCGTTGCCCCGGAAGCAAGCAGCGTCGACTGGTTACGCTTCGCCGCGACGACGTCACTCATCAGACGCACCGCGTCTTCGGCAACCTTACTCCGAGTCTGAGCACTGCCACCGCCGCCGATACTTCGACCGAAGTTCAGCAGTGACTCGAGCAACCTTACGCCGCCCGCCTGCCAAACCGCGGCCTGGTTGTCTTCGTTCCGGAGCGTGAGGGCCGCGAGAGCGGATACCGCCGCAGCCGAGTCGGGAGGCAGCGCTGAGGCTTCCGGAAACCACGACGTATACAGAGCGTCGACTTGTTTGCTTCGAAGTGGGTCGATAGCCACCGACCTCACCACCACTGCGTCGCTCCCATCCTCCTCCTCCTCCCACACCGGCTCAAACGTCGGAAGCGTCCACTGACCACCATCATTCGCCAGCAGATTCATCGACCCAACACCGTTCCTGCAAGTCATTGCGGTGTCACCAGCCCCACCGCCCATGCCAACTTGAGCCTCCACCTGCACCGGCACGTCAAACTGTTGTTGACCAATGGTGGGCGACTCCGGTTTCACCGAGGAGGCAAGCCTCTCGGCAATGGAGCCCAACGCACTCTCGGCCACCTCCGAGATCATATTCTCCGGTCCCGACTCCATCAGCCGCACCAGAACCTCCATCACCAGCGCATTCGTCCTCGCCCTCGCAGTGACGCTCCCATCCCCACTCGACTCCACCGTCTTCGAGCCTCGATCCGACTTATTCGGCGTCTTAATATCAACGCTGTCGCCGCTCTTCTTTTTCTTCTTCCCTGGGGTCCACGAGAGACGGCTCCTCATGAGGGTCGACGAAGCTGCGCGCGGTGTCTGCGGCGTCGAGTCGACGCTAGCGTGCGAAAGAAAAGCGTCGACGAAATTGGCGGGGGCGACTCGCGAGGGGGCGGCACGTAAGACGACCTCGACCAGCGCGTCGACTGCTCCAGCTACTCTCGCGGCGTCTTGACACGCCGCCGACCCCACTCCGCAGTTTCCAAGTGCCACGGCCGCTACTTCTCGAACATTCACGCTATTTCTGCACGACGGCGATGAGAGCGGTGCGACGCAAGCCTCGATGCCGTCCGCCCTCAGGATGGCTTCGGGTCCGCCTGGGAATGTCGCCAGCGTCGCAAGGCTGTTCAAACTGGCTTCCATCACCATCGGGACGTCGACCCAACGGTGGAGACAGCTCACCAGCGACGTGATGGAGCCGAGAAGCTCTCCTGCTGCTTCTTCGCATGCCGTCAGACAGGCGAGCACGCAGGCCACCGCCTGTGCGAGATCGGCATCCGTTTCTTCGGCGTCGAGAATGTTTAGCAGGCGAGGCACACCACCCGCTGCCACGATGGCGGCCTGATTCTGCAAAGAGTCGCACGCCAAGTTGCCAAGGGCGACAACCGCCTCGCCAGTCGACGGCGCGCTCCCTCCCGCGCCCAATAACCCCACCAACTCGCGAATCCCACCTGCGCGGCGGACCTCGTCTTTATTGGCGAAGTTACGCGCGAGATTTCCCAGCGCTCGAGCCGCTTCGCTCATCACGGCCGCGCGGAGGTCGTCAGACTGCCAACGGAGCGTCGAAACCAGCGCCGCGATGCCGCCCGCCTCTCGAATGGCGTGCTGATTGCCCGGGCTAAAGACGGCCAGGTTGGCGAGCGCAGTGCACGCTGCCTCGGCGCCCACCTCGCCCGGCCCACTTCCGAGATATGCCACTAACGCCTCTACTCCTCCCGCCTCCCTGATCGACTCACGCATCCCACGAGACGACTCCGCGAGGTCACCCAGTATACCCGCTGCCACCGTCGACGCAAACTGCATCCCGTCATCGGGCTCCGCCGTCAACAGCGGAACGAGCGCCGACACGCCGTCGAGTTCTTTGAAGTCGGAGTGACTCTGCACGTCGCCGCCGAGCAGCTGCCACAACACCCCAGCTGCCGCCTCTGCCACCACCGCGTCGTGAGGAATCCTTCGCAATAGCGAAAGCATAGATCTCACGCCACCCAGCGCTCGCACCTCGTCCTGCGACTCCTCATCCCCCGCCAACAGCTGGCTCACAGCCTGCACCGCACTGCGAGCCACCTCCGGCCCCATCACAAAGTCGACAAAGCCGAGCAACACAGGCAGGAGACCAGCCCGACGGACTCGCGCGCGCGTCTCGTCGCCCGTGCCCCCAACGTGCTGTAAGATGGTCGACGCTACTTCGGCTACCACGGGTCGACAGTCCGCACCTCGCAACAACGTCGCGAGCGTCTCCAC
>JAPMLY010001254.1:45000-119957 GCA_026401115.1 Tetraselmis chui
GTGACACCACTCACTTTGAGGTAGAGTAAGATTTTCGACGCACCCGGGGATATTCGGAGCGCTCTCCTCTAGCCGGCTCATCACAATGCTCGTGTGACGGATGAAATCCCCCTCCGACGTATATTCTGCATTATTCAGGTGGCGGAGCGTGCATTCCGTGTTGATATCACGAACGGCTTCGCCAAAACGTGATGAATAGTCATTGTGCCGCTCCGCCTTGTTCGGTCATTCGAGTCCCCGGTTCACCGCCGCCACGGACCCGCTCAAAAGTGAAGAAAGGCGGAGGGCTGACGATGGCGGGTATCCCGGTGGGGGCCGAGGGCTGCCCCATAATGTACGTGAGATTAAGACAACCCACACCGAGACTCAGTGCGACGGTGGTGAACAACGGCATGTCCGCACGTCCCTTGAAGAAAGAATGGGAAGCACCTTGCAGGCGCTTGAGTCTGTTCGCGTGCGCGCGCCACTTCTCAAGCAAGGGATTTTCGATCTGAACGGCGGCCTCGCTTTCACTCATTTTTGTTTTCACCCGGCACAATCGTTCTCTTAAGTGTACTAGATGGAGTATTGATGGTCGTTAGACAACGGTCGGTCTAGTTTGCCGATATTTTTGCATTACAATTTCAATTTCAAATACTTTAATAGTAAGTTATACGAACAATTGAAATTGAAATTATTTGCAACAATACCGGCAAATTGGACCGGTTGTTGTCTACCGCCGTCTATAGCTCAGCCATAAATGACACTTAAGAGCGAATACTGGACCGGGTTCTCTTCAACCAACTACACATGTCGACACACCTATCTCCAATGTGTGCCGACGTTCCTCGGGAGTAAAAAACTGTAAGCAACCGCAGTAATTGCCAAAGTCCCCCCGCCTAAGCAGTAACAACATATATAATTTTGTAATCAAGAAGATCTACAAAAACATAGCTACTTGTCCAGAAATGCAAAATGAAACTCCTGCTCGACCTTCACGATGCCCGTCCCGCTCCCACCGAACCGGGGTGTCGACCTGCCTAGGCCGATCGGCGTTCGAGAGGGGCGACGGGCCAGCTTAGTCTAGCTCCCGTGTGACTTCGGTCTTGCCGGAGAAAGGAGGGGAAAGGCTAGCAAAAACTCCCTCCTCAGGCGGTAGCTCGTCGACCCCGCCGTCGCATCCCGTAAACTCCTCCCCAAGTTCGTAGCCGCTCCTCCCGACACGACTTTTCCTCCTAGTCGAGGTTCCACGTCACCTCGAGGGCACATGGGGGGGGGGGGGGGGGGGGGGGGGGCGAGATAGCCAGACACACAAAGCTAGCGCTCTCGCCGCCTCACGACTGAAAGTTTTTTACCGGCCATTCCCCGGGTTTTTTCATGCCCGGTACCCATGCACATGTCTCGAAAGTCAGCCACCGGCTGTACCCTCCACCCACCGATCGCGCGTCAGTCGAGCACCCGTGTTTTCGAGTGCGAGCCTCCACGCTAGCCCGGGCTCGCACTCTCTAATTCGCAGGTGTGCTTGTTGATAGTGGGTGGCGGTGGGGTGGGGCATAGTCACCATTGCCGGATCCAAAACGGCCGCGGGGATGCGGAAATTATTCAAACCCTCCGCACAGAGTTTTCCGGCGGCGGTTTGTCCAAAGGATAGCCCCGCCGTTGTACCTCGCCGTTCCTCATGTCGCGACATTCCTCCTTGTTGCTATTATCGTGCTGCCCCCCCCCCTTGGGTCAGCACTACGTCAACATGCCGGTCGACGTGTAGCGAGCGCCCTTCCCTAGCGCTGCTTCCCAGCTGTGCGCCGCCAGCTCTAACACCCTCAAGCCGCCGCTGATCCATCCGTACCCTCCTCGCCAAAAATGTTTTGAGCTATAGCCCCATCCCCTCGATTAGAAAGGTATCTGAGAAGTATTCGGTAGCGAAAAAAGTATATCGAACGGGCCGAGCGGGAGATCTTAGTTTTGGTGTACGGACTTATGATTTTCCAAAACCCCCCGTAAAGGGCTTCTAAATAGCTACTGATCCCGTGGCGCCCGCCGGCGGCGCAGCGGCGGCGGCCCCGGAGAGGGGTGCGTTCGCATGCCCGTCGGCACCTACCTCTACCTCCACGCGGTGGGCGCTGGTAACCATGTAGCCGTGCCAGGCTTGGCACGGTAGGGGGCTGAACGAGGTACCGACAGCTGCGATCCGCGGGATCAGGAGCTGTCGGGAAGCCCGGTACGGAGGGTTTCGGAAAAACATAATATCCGTACACCAACATAGGGATCTCCCGCTCGGCATGTCCGATTTGTTCTTTCAACGACTAAATACTCACAGATACTCTCCCGCCCTGACGGGTACGAGGACTGCGGAATTTTTTTGGCAAGGAAGGGTACGGACGGATCAACGGTGGGACGAGGGTGTTGGAGCTTGCGGCGGACAGCTGGCAAGCAGCGCTAGGGCACGGCGCTCGCTAGCAGCCGCCAGCCCTGCGAAACCTTTTGGTCTCCCTTGGGGGAGAGGCCCGAAGATACGCAGGACGGAGGCGGGTCGCAGCCGGAGGAGCGGCACGGTCTGGCGGCGGAAGTCGGGAGGATCATCCGCCACCGGAAAAACCCGGTACGGGGGGTTTTCGGTTAAATATTCCCGTACCCACCATCTTTTGAGGATAGCCAATCCATGGGCACTATCCGTTCCCCCTCCCCTAGTCGGTACCCGGTTATCGACAGGCTGCCTCAGGCAGTGTGCTCCGGGTTATCGCAACGGCACATTGCTCGTATAGGCGGCCCCCTAACAACGTAAATCACCGGGGGAGGCAAGTGCGGCCAGCACAGCGCGATCAAATGGGTGGTGGAAACAGACGGCAAACGGACAGGGGACATAAGACATCTGGCTCGGAGGCAGGAGAGCCAGCCGAACACCGTTTGCAGCCTGGCTATTTTCTCCTCCCAGCCCCCGCGGGGGGGGGAGAAGGCTAGACTAGGTGGAGAGTCGCGCCGAGCAGAGCGACTACTTTCTCCGATATCTCGGACGGGGTCGAGCACGGATCGAGACGAGTCCGACGACGGCCTGAGCGAGGGGGTTTTTCCACTTGCCTTTCCCCCTACCTCCGGCACGACCGGAGTCGCACAGGAGCCGAGGTCAGGCATGTTCGACTCGACCAGCTCATGCTGACCAGCCTTGCTGATCGGCAACCCCGCCGCGGCTGGAGCAGGCCGCGTATCGTGGAGACTAGCGACATTTTTTAATTTCATACTGTATCCACAAAAAAAAACGTATAGATCAAAAAATAATAATTTGAAATTTGAAATTAAACACTCCAATACCAGTATAAACCGGCTGGAGTCTCTGGGCCCCCCCTTTTGCTATGCCATACATGACTTAGTAGACTGAGGTAGACCGTGAACCACTAATCCCAACCTCTCCAATGGCAGTAACGATACCGTCTAAAACATACACATAAACAAGTATTGTCTGCATACAGGCATGAAATATAAAATGTCGCTAGTCTCCACGATACGCGGCCTGCTCCAGCCGCTGCGGGGTCGCTGATCAGCAGAGCTGTTCAGCTTGAGCTGGTCGAGGCGAACCTGCCTGACCTCGGCTCCAATGCGACTCCGGTCGTGCCGGAGCTTGGGGGGAAAGGCAGGTAAAAAACCCCCCTCGCATAGGTCGTCGTCGGTCCCGCCTCGATCCGTGCTCAACCCCGCCCGAGGTATTAGCCGCTCCTCTCGACGCAGCTCGCCACCTAGCCGAGTCTTCTCTCCTCCTTCGGGGGCTGAGAAGAGAAAAGAACTAGGCTGCAGACGGTGTCCGGCTGGCTCTCCTGCCCCCGAGCCAGATGTTCTCCTGTCCCCTGTCCTTTTCCCGTCTGTTTCCAACACCTATCTGATCGCGCTGTGGCCGTCCTTGCCCTCCCCCAGTGGTTTACGTTGTTAGGGGGCCGCCTTTACGAGCAGTGTGCCGTTACGATAACCCTAGGCACACTGCCTGAGGCAGCCTATCGATAACTGGGTACCGACTAGGGAAGGGATAGGAAGAACACAGGGATCGAGTCGCCGGTCCTCAAAAGATGGCGGGTACGGGAATTTTTTCAAAAACCCCCCGTACCGGGCTTTTCCGGCGGCGGGTGATCCTAAGGACCGCCGCCGCCAGACCGTGCCGCTCCTCCGGCTGCGACCAACCACCGTCCTGCGTAGCCTCAGGCCTCGCCCCCAGGGGAGATCCGAGGCGCTCGCAGGGCTGTCGACTGCTAGCGAGCGCCGTCCCTAGCGCTGCTTCCCAGCTGTCCGCCGCTAGCTCCAACACCTTCGTCCCTCCGCTGATCCGTCCGTACCCTTTTTCGCCAAAAAATATTTCGCAAACGCCGCCCCCGCCCCATCGTCGGAAGAGTATCTGCGAGTATTTAGTCGCGGAAAGACATATCGGACTGGCCGAGCGGGAGATCCCTGTGTTGGTGTACGGATATTATGTTTTTCCAAAACCCTCCGTACCGGGCTTTCCGACAGCTCCTGATCCCGCGGATCGCAGCTGCCGGTACCTCGTTTAGCCCCCTACCGTGCCAGGCCTGGCACGGCTATGGGGTTACCAGCGCCCACCGCGTGGAGGTAGAGGTAGGTGCCGACGGGCATGCGAGCGCACCGCCCTCCGGGGCCGCCGCCGCTGCGCCGCCGGCGGGGGCCCAAAAAATAATAAGTACCTGGATACGGGTATGTTTTAGACGGTATCGTTACTGCCATTGGAGAGGTTGGGATTAGTGGTTCACGGTCTACCTCACGCTTCTAAGTCTAGCTAGGCGTAGCATAAAGGGGGGGCCCACAGACTCCAGCCGGTTTTTACTGGTATTGGAGTGTTTAATTTCAAATTTCAAATATTGATCCCGTAAATCGCAACTGCCGGTACCTCGTTTAGCCACCTACCGTGTCAAGCATGGCACGGCTACATGGTTACCAACGCCAACCGCGTGGAGGCAGAGGTCGGTACCGACTAGTAGGTACCGACCGAGCGCACCCCCCTCCGGGGTTGCCGCTACTGCGCCGGCCAAGTCATTGTTGACCTCGTTCGTGGCACTTGGATGGGGTTTCGTTTCTCGTGCACGTCGCAAATGACAACAACGTGGACAACGCGGATTATACAATGTGCCACTATTGGGACGAGTAAAATAATGCAATAGGACATTGCCGGACATTTTACATGTACTCGTTACTAACTTGATCCGTACTTTCCCATCGGAAGGACGTGCAACGTAGGTACGTCGCTACTGCAAATTAGCTAAAGGGGACTGATGCGTACTCTAGTGCCAGTACCTCCCAGTGCGTACATGTACGCATAGATAATCTAACTCGCTAGACGACGCGCGGGTTTGATTTCCCAAGATAGACAAGCCGCGTCGCTAGTATGTTCAACCGTTACGAGAACCCTAACACATGGCACGAGGACTAAGCGAGAGCATGTGCAAGCTAGCTAGGGTGGAGCTATTTAAGCCTACTGCACGAGAGGGAGGTCACAAAACTGGTTAACAATTCCTTTGTTTAATTACATTCTAATGTTAATCACCTAACAATCAAATAGCTTTCCAATTCCTCACCCCATGTGCACCATTTGTAGCAACAAGAGCAAGCAAGAACGTATTAGTTAGCTCTCTAAAAGCTACCATCACACTGGTTTCGGAGCGTTTTACATCTATGCACGCTTTCGTTGTTGCTTGATTCGTTCGACGCTGTTGAAATTGAAATTGAAATTAAACACTCCAATACCTGTAAAAACCGGTTGGAGTCCGTGGGCCCCCCCTTATGCTACGCCTAGCTAGACTTAGAAGCGTGAGGTAGACCGTGAACCACTAATCCCAACCTCTCCAATGGCAGTAACGATACCGTCTAAAACATACCCGTATCGAGGTATTTATTATTTTCTGATCTATGCGGTTTTTTTGGATACAGTATGGAAAAAAAAATGTCGATAGTCTCCACGATACGCAGCCTGCTCCAGCCGCGGCGGGGTCGGTGATCGGCAAGGCTATTCAGCTTGAGCTGGTCGAGGCGAACCTGCCAGACCTCGGCTCCAATGCGACTCCGGTCGTGCCGGAGCTTGGGGGGAAAGGCAAGTGAAAAACCCCCCTCGCATAGGTCGTCGTCGGTCCCGCCTCGATCCGTACTCAACCCCGCCCGAGGTATTAGCCGCTCCTCTCGACGCAGCTCGCCACCTAGCCGAGTCTTCTCTCCTCCTTCGGGGGCTGAGAAGAGAAAAGAACTAGGCTGCAGACGGTGTCCGGCTGGCTCTCCTGCCCCCGAGCCAGATGTTCTCATTTCCCCTGTCCTTTTCCCGTCTGTTTCCTACACCTATCTGATCGCGTTGTGGCCGTCCGTGCCCTCCCCCAGTGGTTTACGTTGTTAAGGGGCCGCCTTTACGAGAAGTGTGCCGTTACGATAACCCTAGGCACACTGCCTGAGGCAGCCTATCGATAACCGGGTACCGGCTAGGGAAGGGGTTCGAAGAACACAGGGATCGAGTCGCCGGTCCTCAAAATATGGTGGGTACGGGAATTTTTCCAAAAACCCCCCGTACCGGGCTTTTCCGGCGGCGGGCGATCCTAGTGACTGCCGCCGCCGGACCGTGCCGCTCCTCCGGCGGCGACCAACCTCCGTCCTGCGTAGCAATAGGCCTCGCCCCCACGGGAGACCTAAGGCTCTCGCAGGGCTGGCGACTGCTAGCGAGCGCCGTCCCTAGCGCTGCTTCCCAGCTATCCGCCGCCAGCTCCAACACCCTCGTCCCTCCGCTGATCCGTCCGTACCCTTTTTCGCCAAGAAATATTTCGCAAACGCCGCCCCCGCCCCATCGTCGGGAGAGTATCTGCGAGTATTTGGTCGCGGAAAAGACATATCGGACTAGCCGAGCGGGAGATCCATGTGCCGGTGTACATATATTATGTTTTTCCAAAACCCTCCGTACCGGGCTTCCCGACAGCTCCTGATCCCGCGGATCGCAGCTGTCGGTACCTCGTTCAGCCCCCTACCGTGCCAGGCCTGGCACGGCTATGGGGTTACCAGCGCCCACCGCGTGGAGGTAAAGGTAGGTGCCGACGGGCCTGCGAGCGCACCCATCTCCGGGGCCGCCGCCGCTGCGCCGCCGGCGGGCGCCGTTCGACGCTAATTGATTAATTCGACATGGCTTTTTGTTGGACCTGGTAACTACGTTTTGGTCATGCTGTTGTCGGGGTTCCAAAGTCTTAGACATAAAACTCGTGTTACAATGTGCGCCTCATGTCCGGTTAAACTTGGCTTCCAACAAGTTCGATTTTGCGTTACGGGCGCCCGCCGGCGGCGCAGCGGCGGCGGCCCCGGAGGGGGGTGCGCTCGCAAGCCCGTCGGCGTCTACCTCTACCTCCACGCGGTGGGCGTCGGTAACTCCGTAGCCGTGCCATGCTTGGCACGGTAGGGGGCTGAACGAGTTACCGATAGCTGCGATCCGCGGGATAAGCTGCTGTCGGGAAGCCGTGTACGGAGGGTTTCGGAAAAACATAATATCCGTACACCAACATAGGGATCTCCCGCTCGGGCAGTCCGATATGTTTTTTCAGCAACTATATACTCACAGGTGCTCTCCCGTCACGGCGGGAACGATGCCTGCGGATTGTTTTTTTTGGCGAGGAAGGGTACGGACGGATCAACGGTGGGACGAGGGTTTTGGAGTTGGCGGCGGACAGCTAGGAAGCAGCGCTAGGGCACGGCGCTCGCTAGCAGCCGCCAGCCTTGCAAGAGTTTTAAGTCTACCCTGGGGGCGAGGCCTGTTGCTACGCATGACGGAGGTGGGTCGCGGTCGGAGGAGCGGCACGGTCTGGCGGAAAAACCCGGTACGGGGGGCTTTTGGAACAATATTCCCGTAGCCAACATCTTTTGTGGTTCGGCGACTCGATCCCTATGTCCGACCTACCCCTCCCCTAGTCGGTACCCGGTTATTGACAAGCTGCCTCAGGCAGTGTGCCTAGGGTTATCGTAACGGCACACTCCTCGTAAAGGCGGCCCCCTAACAACGTAAACCACCGGGAAAGGTACGGCCGGCCACAACGCGATCACATGGGTGTTGGAAACAGACGGAACAAGGACTTGGGACATGAGAACATTTGGCACGGGGGCAGGAGAGCCTGCCGGACGCCGTTTGCATCTTAGTTATTTTCTCTGCCCAGCCCCCGAAGGAGGAGAGAAGACTCGGCTAGGTGGCGAAGTGCGTCGGGAGGAGCAACTACGACCTCGGGTGGGGAAGAGCACGGATCGAGACGGGACCGACGAAGATATGAGCGAGGGGGTTTTTCACATGCCTTTCCCCCTAGCTCCGGCTCGACCGGAGTCGCACGGTACCCGAGGTCAGGCATGTTCGCCTCGACCACCTAAGGCTGACTAGCCTCGCTAATCAGCATCCCCGCAACGGCTGGAGCATGCCGCGTATCGTGGAGACAAGCGACACTTTTTTATTTCATATTGTATCCAAAAATATATACGTGTAGATCGAAAAATAATAAATACATGCTTACTGTATGTTTTAGACGGTATCGTCACCGCCAATGGAGAGGTTGGGATCAGTGGTTCACGGTCTAGCTCCTGTTATTATAAGACCACTAACGGCACATACAGGGGGGGCAGAGACAACAGCCGGTTTCACCCGGTACATGTTGTAAACAATTTCAATTTCAATTTCAATTTGTTTCCACCTAAGAAAAACTGTGCCGGGTCTAATGTCAAGTCCGCTCACGTCAACCATTGTAAGCATCCGGGGATCCTCCACCATGTTCCCAATGCTATTTTGTCGGATGCTCGTGGTGAAGCCGAGTAGGTAGTTCCATGGCGGAAGGTACGTGGTTACGTCGGGTCGATTGGTGTCCAACAACCGCAGGCTTGTTTGGATGAGTGGCATTATGTTACTACGTGTCGAAGAAAGAAAGTGTGATGGTGACATTGAAGGCGTCGGCGGGGTTGACCTCTATCGAGCTCTTCACCAGTTCAGGGGGTGAATTATCCTCATCGACGTCGGGGATGCTACTGGTTTCAGATTGCGGCTCAAAGATTTCTACAAAGCCCTCGTGCAGCCCCGGGCGCAAAACATTTCCAAGGAACTTCCATACACTCTCCAACGTCCCGAGCGTATGCCGGAAGGTCATTCTTCTTTAGGTATTTCGTAGGTGAGACAAGTAACGTACGCCGCTGTCTCGCCATCGTCAAGCTATGTAAATAGCGTCCGCAATTGAACGTTAATCTCGCCCACTTGTCCAAGGGCCGCCGGATCGGAATCCCCATTGTGTCTTCGTTCACCCCTTTGAGACTCAGCTTTGGGCCCACGCAGCTCAACGCGTCTTGCACGCGTGAGCCTGGGATATATCCGAGGACGCTTAGACCTTGGTACGGGTCGTCGACGAAGGTTCGGCTCGTTCACCATAGGCTTGCGAGCCGTAGAGGTGAATCAACGAGCAATGCGAGACCGCGACTTGCCACCTTGTCCCGTCGTTGCGATCAGTCCGAAACGTGCGGAAGTCGATGGGAACCCTTTCGTTAGGTCCGCGGACATTCATCCACACGTGAAAGAAGGACGGGAAAAAAGCTACGCTCGGGCTCTTCCATCCAGAAAACGAGGCCGAAGGTGTAGTCGTTTATGATAGTAGGCGTCCACGGGAGCACACTAGTTATGAGCTTTGTCGGGCCCTGCAGGAGTTATAAAGATAGATCCCCGCGTACGAGCCGCGAGCCGTCGCATATCCCAACGCACGTGCTGCTTTGGACGTACGACGAATCCGCCATTTCGCCAAAGACATTGCCGCCACGCCAAGACTGTAAAAGATCCAAGACTGAATCGTTATTAGCGGGATCCCATCTCTTGTAGGAATTTGATTGTCGGATCGACGGAGAGTACAATAAGATTGAAAGGGGGTCGGGCTCCACACTTGTGAAGCCGGTGATCGGTGTGCACCACTCCAGCGCGAAGCGAACATGGGGTTGACCTTGGAAGCCGCTGCCGTTCTGGAAAGCGGGCGTGCGCATGGTGAAGGCGTATTTCTCCCCGCTCAAGCGCTCTTGCGTGCTAACGACGATTCTGCGCATTTGTTTATGGTGCAGAAAAGATCATTTGGTTTTTTTTTGTAATCAATAGACGATTGACCATGGAAATCAGTAAAAGACGTTCACCAACCCATCTGCTCCGACCACGATAAAGCCGTCGTAGTGAGAGAAGACGTCAACGGTGAGACTCGATGTCAACTGTGATCCAAGCTGAGCCGTTAGGTGGGACACACTCGTGCTCACGTCCACACCGTTCTGAATTAACATGCTCTTGTACGACTGCGACTCCAAATCTATGGCGATGAGGTATTTGCCTTTTTCCGAACCCCACGTAGTTGAGTCGACGATTCCCATATGCTCGAGGCTCCCATAGGCGTGGAAGGCCTTTTGCGTCTCCGCCCAACCCTCGGCAGCCGAGTCCACGGACTTTGACGGAGTTAAGACGCCGTTGATCGTAAATTAATATCTACCACCTTCACCGATAGGGTTATTACGTGTAGAGACATACGTCTTGTCTGCGTAATTATCATAATCCTTTCGGAAGATGGCGACCAGAGTTTTCAAAGACTTGTATGGGCTAGAGAACGCCATACTCATCGAGCCCGAACCGCTAGACGCGATCTAGCGGTGTTGGGAGTAAGTTGCGTAGGGTGCAACAATGCCGCCGCCATTTGCCTCCATGAGGGCACGATCTACGGTGGGATCGAGCAGGATCATTTCTACCACGTACTCGACGTGCTTGAGAATCCACTGGAAGTGGTCGGCCTGGACCTTCTCCTGATCCCCCAAGGTGAGCTCGAGGGTCAAGTGCGTCCTGGCCAAGGCGCCGACTGGGAGGTACTTTTCCTACATATTGCCCACCACGGCACTCATCAAAGAAATGCAAAAAACTCGCGATGATCCTCCGTCGACATCCTCGCCGAATCCCTTCGCAACCGATCCGCCGTAGCCCATATGGTCATTTGTACCGCTGATATCCAAAAGCGTGTGAAAAAGAGCGTTTTACTCCTCGATGTTCTCCAAAACCCCGCCTCCAGCACCCCCGCCCGCTGAGACTTTCAACGCGCGGATAAGAGCGTGAGCGTAGTAATCAAACTTGACTTTGTTTTCCGCCGTTCCATCGGGATTATGAAGCTTGAACTTTAGGTAGCTTTGACGTGTATTCATGTGTTGACCGCGGTTTCTAGTCGGTAACACGAACCGCACCGTATTCCCGGGGTTGAATCCGCTGGAGCCGTTCTCCGGGTAGATATGAACCCTAGATTTCGTAGCAGGGGCGGCCACATGCTTGTTACCGCACACGAACGAATCTCTGAGTGAGCTGCGGGAGTCTTGCATTGTATTTTGTTTAGTATCGTTTCAGAAAATAATTGTTACCATGTTTCCAGTCCTGAGCCGGGACCTTTCATTTGGCCGTACGCAGATCGGACAGCCGCAGCGTGCCCTTTCATGCCGTCAAGATCTACCGCTTTTCCACCAAGAAC
Organism: Tetraselmis chui; assembly: GCA_026401115.1. Lineage (NCBI taxonomy): Eukaryota > Viridiplantae > Chlorophyta > Chlorodendrophyceae > Chlorodendrales > Chlorodendraceae > Tetraselmis > Tetraselmis chui. Next base: position 56,487 of record JAPMLY010001254.1, read on the forward strand.
TCCCTCCACGCCCCCCGCAATACCGCCGATCCCGCGGGCAATGGCGCCTGCAGACGCGATCCCAGCACCGAGCACGGGGTTGAAGGCGGCTACCGGAGCGCCTGCCGTGAGCAACCACCCACCGAGCTTGTTTCCAGCGACCCGAACACCATGCGTGATTTTTTGCCCGATGTTTCGAAGGCTGTGAAGCTTTTCACCGATGAAGCGTCCAAGGCCCATGGTTGCGCGTGTTTGCTATAAGCCCAGATTTTTGTTCACATGCGTGCGTTGCCCTTTATCAAGCTTTCGTCGATATACTTTGCAATACACGGCATTCCCGATCGCAAAAGCCCGGGAGGTACAACCACCACGAGTTCTTTTGCCAACCCTAAAAAGTTTTCTGTGGTCACCGTAGCGGATTCGGAGACTAATTACTCCAATGATCCTTCAGGCTTACGCATGTGTTCGAATCTTTGAATCAGCGACCCGACGCTCGTTGTTGATGGTGCGGTAAATGATCTCGGGTTCGCTGCCTCCATCACCGGGCGCTCGGGCACCGGGATTGACTGAGGCATTTCCCTACTGGTTTGCGTCATGATTGTTCGCGTGTGCTTGAATGGATATTGTTGCTGCATCAAGGGCTGGGGCGGCTGCTGTTCTCCCCAGTTGGAAAATGGCTGCTGGAAAATGATTGGCATCGGCGTCGGTGTGGTAATACCCATTGTCCAACCCATGGTGAAGGGCAATTGTTGAGACGGGTCATTACCCGGGTCTTGCTCAACGTTTTGCACAACGTTAACCCGTACATTCTGATTGCGTGAAACACGGGGTTTTGGTTTAGGCTTCGGCTTGGGTTTTGGTTTCTTATCGGCCGCTTTGGTTTTGGTTTCTCTCTTTAACTTCTTAGTCTTTGGCATTGTTGTCATGTATACCTATACGGTCGAAATTCTTGTACAGCTCACCGATGCCCGTGTCGGCAAACATGAAGGCGTAGGGCCGGTCAAGTACGAAACGCATTACCGCATCCGCCTCCTCCCGGGGGAAGGCTATCAGCTCCTCAAATATCGCCGTGGTCTCCTTTTTGTTGCGCGGCTTGTACATTAGAAAATGTGACAAGGTCTTACGGATACCTAATGGCATAGCGTTGTACGACTGCACCAAGATCATGATGGACAGTCGATAGTGGCGCCGGTTGTAGATTAGGTCACGCAGCCTACGTTGGATTTCGTTGTCTTTTAACGCCGCAGTAACGTCGTCGAGTACCATCAAGGTATCATTTTCTTTCTCGGCCGATTCCTTCACCGCCTCGCGGAAATTGAAATTGAAATTGTTTACAACATGTACCGTATGCGCCGGTTTTTCACCAAAAGCCGGATGCGTCGGCTGCTGTCTCTGGGCCCTCCCAACTATGCCATACAGGGAACTTACAAGTCAAGGCTAGACCGTTAACCACCTAATCCAACCTCTCCAATGTGGGTCGGGGGTTTTACTCCCCCCCGGGGAGGTGTGCAAGTAGAGGCGAAGGTTGTGTGCATTTAGGGTCGTGCGAGGGGGCAATGTGCGGATGCGTGGCGGGAGGTCGTGCGGGACTTGATGCGGTATATGAGTAGGAGGTGATGCAGCCATTGGACAGTATGCGTGTGGAGTTGTGCAAGAATGCGAGACGTGTCGAGGTGTGCTTTGGAGACGAGTTTATCAGGAGGGTCGGTGCGGGCGGTGAGAAGTGCCTCGCGGATCCCGTCCAGCGGGCCCCAATCCAAATCGTCGTACATCCTATCGTGGTTCTTGAATATGTTCCGCTTTAGGCTCGCCACGCTGTGAGATGGCCTGACGACGTGGACGTGGTGAAAGGCCTTGCGGTAAGCTTGCTTGCTCGACAGGAGGTTCACGAGCATGGAGGTCTTCCCCGTGCCCGCGGAGCCGATGACTGCCATGAAGAACGGGCGGTCGGGCAGCGGCGACACGATTTGTTCGTGGATTTTCCTGTCGCATAGGAATGCCGGCGGCTTCACGTGGAGTTCGGAGTGGCTCTCGATGGTGAACCGCATTTGTGTGCTTCTTTTTGTAGTATCGTCTGATTTCTTTCGGAGCCACCCCCCAGGTTACCGCCTCCAAAACTTGGTATTGCTCGTCGATGAACCCGAAGCCGTCGTAGTTTTCCTTCCACCACGCCGCCGTCCCGTAGTTAGAGCTTTTGTTAAGCAACTGTGGACATAAGGTCGTACATGCGCCCACGGATGAGACCGCTTTGCCACGATTGACCTTTTCATCGACGGTCGATAAAAGGGAGAATGCTTTCGGTCCGGAAGTAGACGTAGTAGACGCCATAGTTATATTTTATTTTCTATTGTCTAGTTCAGAAACAGAAATGGCGTGGGACGGCGGGGTAATAATCTCGAGCGCGGCGACGGCAGTGACGAAGACGGTGAACAAGACACCGTTCCTTAGATACCTGGCGACAATGGGGGGAGCGATGTGGCTAGTGGAGAGGTTTCGGCCGGCGAGACATGGGGAAAAGAAAGCCCTGACCCGAAGCCCAAAACTAAACGAGTAGTGAGCGAGAAGATGAAGGCAGCTCTTATGTGCGCCAGGACGGCAAAGGCTGAAAAGCGCCGATCGAGGACCAAGCAACAAACATCCCAGCCGCAGCCCCAGCCCCAACCCCAGCCCCAGCCCTAGCCCCAGCCCCAATTTTTATTCGATATTGTTTAAAGAATGCTCCAGCAGTTGTACTTGGACACGGCGTACGCTGACGCGAAGCTCGATGATGGAACCCTAATTTCTCCCTTCTCGATCCACAGACCACCCCGCAAGGGTATACGCTACAAATTAGGCTGCTGAACACGTGGCTCCCGCATACGTTTTACAGCATATTCGACAAAATGACACGCTGCTTCTTCACTACGACGATGGTGGTGAGATTGGGTCAGATGATGTGACCATCAAACTTTCCCGCGGCAACCGGTCAATCGACAACATCGTCGCCTTCCTCAACGATGGACGACTCGATGCGTACGTAGCTACTTATGACGAGAACACGAATAAGCTGTCGCTGCGTGGAACGGAAAACGCGGAGGACCATGTTGTGATCGGGGAAGGTACCACGTGGACACGGCTACTAGGCTTGTCCGTTGGGGACTCATCCGCACAATTCGTTGAAGGAGAGCTCTTGCTCACCGTATCGTCGACTTGACGCGCACCAGCTCGGTGTTTGTGCATAGCAACCTCCTCACTCAAAATCGCGACCCCCGGACAAGGCGTGTGGGTGACATCTTAGCGAAGATCCCCCGCTCGCCACAGTTCAACGGAATCGATCACTACAGCTCGGACGCCTTCGTCGACGTTTTTAACCGGTACCTAAGCTACGTTAGCATACGGCTAAGCGACGATGGCGGTCGAACTTTGGATCTCAACCGTGGACAGCTCGCAGCGACGCTAAAAATAGCTTTTGCTAAGATTAACAAGGATGAACCAGTCTCGGCAAGTATTGGCGCCACTCAAGCTGAACGGCCGACTGGCGGTGGAGGTGGATCTAACCCAGGTCGAATCGCTTTACCGGGGGCTAGCGGCCCGCCTGACGGTGGAGGAGACGGAAAATGACCGGCAGGACACTGACATTGAAGGGGTCACTACGGACTTGACGTCGCTCACTGACACGGTGACTGCGTTTGCAGACGACTTCAGCGCCGCAAACATCGGCAACGAAATAATCACCGCCGTTATGTTTGATTCCGACATCTCCGTGGGTGCCTCGCTCTTGCCGACGACCGCGGCGTTGGTGGGGCCAATTCACTCACTCGGCAGCGAATCGTAGGAGTGGAAGATAGTTTTCGCTGAGCACGTAAAACTGGATGGCACGAGCCTAAATAATACTTTAGAAAGTCTAAGGTCAGATATAGACGCCATCGAGGATCTAAATCTCGTGCAACACCTGAAAGTAGAGGGGACCGGGCTGATCGGCGTCGACCACAACAAACGCGATTTCGGGGCGTTGGAGTTCCCATGGTGGACCATCTACACAACATACATCACTGTGAATGACAGCATAAATGCAAACATGCTAAAATCAAGTCGCTCGGATACCGATGACATGTCGGTGTACGCGAATCTCACGCCGAATAACATTGAAATCGGGGGGAACACGATTGGGACGGAAACAAAGCCTTGGCGCACGGGGCACTTCCACAACGTATACTACAAGAACCTTTCTGGGCAAAGTTAGGAAGGTTACTCGCGACGGGCGTTGCTCGATGGTGACCAAAGTGTGTCCAACGACATCTTGTCGCAGGCTGATAAGAAAGTAGATTTCGGCTCAACAACGAGACCTTTCAGCAGAACATTCGTCGAGGAGCTGCTAGGGCAAGATGCCACCGATACGCCTAGGAGGGTATTGTTGGAAGGAGGTGATTACGCGACGGCCAATCATTCGCACAACGACGACTACGCCCCTATTGCACACACGCACGACGACTACGCCACAACCGGGCACACGCACGATGACGCCTACGCCCCTATTGCACACACGCACGACGACTACGCCCCTGTTGCACACACGCACGATGACTACGCCACAACCGGGTACACGCACGATGACTATGCCCGGCTGAACACACGCACGATGACTACGCCCCTATTGCACACACGCACGACGACTACGCCCATGTTGCAAACACGCACGACGACTATGCCCCGGTTGAACACGCGCACGATGACTACGTCACAACCGGGCACACGCACGACGACGCCTACGCCCCTATTGCACACACCCACGACGACTACGCCACAACCGGGCACACGCACGACGACGCCTACGCCCCTATTTCACACACGCACGACGACTATGCCCTTGTTGAATACGCACACGACGACTACGCCCCTATTGAACACACGCACGACGACGCCTATGCCCCTATTCCATACACGCACGACGACTATGCCCTTGTTGCACACACGCACGACGCCTATGCCCTTGTTGAACACGCACACGATGACGCCTACGCCCCTATTGCACAAACGCACGACATCGAGGATCTGAACATCGAGCAGCACCTGAAAGTAGAGGGGACCGGGCTGATCGGCGTCGACCACAACAAACGCGATTTCGGGGCGTTGGAGTTCCCATGGTGGACCATCTACACAACATACACTCTTCCCATAAAGTCCGTTACTAGTGAAATAGGGCCTTTCGCGTAGGGCGGGTGTTTACCATGTAGGGTTTCTAGGGTTTAACTGTACTTAGCTCGTTGAAAAGGCGGGCCGAAACTTGTGTTAACGGTAAGGCTAAGGGGGAAGCGGGGCACAAATGGGGCCCGTCACGGCTACGATATGACGTATTAGGGTTTGCGGCCCAACCCCGATTTCGGTGTATACCCTGATTCGGGCGCCCCGAAATTCGGATTTGCCACGCTTTGGCTCGTAAAAAATCCCGAAATGGGCGACACAACATGCGGTTTTTATGATCCCAGCATGTTGTCCGCAAACATGGGAGCACGTGGGTGTGATGGCATGTGCCGTGAATATCCTTGACGTGGGTGGGCTCGGGGCCGGAAGACCACAGCTTGGGAGGCTTAAAAAAGCCTAACTTCGCCGTACAATGTCCGATTCGAGCAAACTAAGTTGCAAGTGGGAGCCCTTCCCCCAAGTAAATATAAGTTTTCAACTGCATTTACGCCTACCGGCCGGTTTTCGCGTCAAATCCGCCGTCCGATGTCATCCAAGCCCTCGTACAGCCAAATAAAGCTTTTAGGGTTTCAAAATCTGCCACATTCGCGCGGGGCTAGCAACCCCTAGACAGGTGGTACCCGCATACCCGCTCCGCTAATACGCTCAACAATCAGCGCTCTATATTTCTTCTATTCACGGCGTTGCCCATTTCATGCCCCATGATGGCATGGTGCCGTGCCCTTTGCCGCCGGCCAGATGAAGGCCCGTGCTAGGGTACTTTGAAAGCTCCCCGCCATTTTTCACGCCCGGCGATGCGCAAGTTTCTAAGGCCAACGATCCGCGCGCCAGGGTGCTTACTACACTCCAAGTCAACTGCCCCTCAAGCCTAATAGGCCCCCAGCCCGTGCTCCTTGGTGGTATTTCCGGGCACGTGGCAAGAAAAACCATTGCACACGACAATACGACATGCCATTCTCGGTGTCGCCGCTTTGTAGACGGCCGGGCGCAACACAGTCGGCGGATATTAGTGCCATTGTGCAAACATGCTGAGAACCCAGTGTCGAGTAGTCTCCCGGCTTGTCGCGACACTACGTGTGCCGAGCCACGCATAGAGGCGTGGTTAACCTGCACATGCACGAATTTCGGCCCGCAAAATATGGGCCGAAAATCCAACGTGGGTGCCCACAATAATTGGGGCGTGCCGGTAAAGGTGCTCACGTCAGTGAACAACGCGCCGTGGTGTACTGTTCGCAAATCATTATTCTACCCCCCAATCGAGTTGCATGGCCATCGCGGCAGTGCGTGGCGGGTAATTAAATACGTGCCGCTAGTAACGGACTTTATGGGAAGAGTGTACATCACCGTGAATGACAGCATAAATGCAAACATGCTAAAATTAAGTCGCTCGGATACCGATGACATCTCGGTGTACGCGAATCTCACGCCGAATAACATTGAAATCGGCGGGAACACGATTGGGACGGAGACGAAGCCGTGGAGCACAGGACACTTCCACAACGTTTACGCCAAGAACCTTTTTGCGCAAAATGAGGAAGGATACTCGCGACGAGCGTTGCTTGACGGGGACGAAAACGTGTCCAACGACATCTTGCCGCAGGCTGAAACGAAAGTAGAGTTCGGCTCAACAACGAGACCTTTAAGCAGGGCATACTTCGAGGAACTGCTAGGGCAGGATGCCACGGGGACGCCTAGGAGGGCACTGCTACAAGGAGGTGACTACGTAACGGCCAACCACTCGCACAGTGAGTACGCGATGGCCAATCACTCGCACAGTGAGTACGCGACGGCCAATCACTCGCACAGTGAGTACACCTTGACTACGCATACGCACACTGGGTTCGCCCCAACCAACCACTCGCATGACAACGACAAGGTCCTATAGCACACACGCACACTGAGTACGCCCATGTTGAACACACGCACAGTGAGTATGCCCCGACCAACAACTAGCATGACGACTACGCCGTTGTTGGGCACGCACACGACGACGACTACGCTCCTATTGCACATACACACACACACACACACACACACACACACACACACACACACACACACACACACACACACACACACACACACACACACACACACACTGAGTACGCCTTGACTACGCATACGAACACTGGGATTGCCCCGACCAACAACTCGCATGACAACGATTACGCTCCTATTGCACACACGCACACTGGGTTCGCCCCGACCAACCACCCACACGACGACGACTATGCCTCTATTGCACACATACACTACGACGACTATACCCCTACTGCACACACGCACAACGAGTACGCCCTGACTACGCACACGCACATTGGGTTCGCCCCGACCAACCACTCGCATGACAGCGAGTACGCCCCTATTGCACAGACGCACAGTGAGTACGCCTTGACTACGCATACACACAATGGGTTCGCCCCGACCAACCACTCGCATGACAACGAGTACGCCCATATTGAACACGCGCGCGATAACTACGCCATGACTTCGCATACGCATAGTGAGTACGCCACTACCGGACACTCGCACAACGAGTACGCCCTGACCACGCACACGCACATTGGGCTCGCCCCGACCAACCACTCGCACAACGAGTACGCTTTGCCTACACATACGCACAAAGGGTTCGCCCCGACCAACCACTTGCACAACGAGTACGCCATGACTACGCACACGCACACTGGGTTCACCACTACCGGGCACACGCACAGTGAGTACGCCCCGATCAGCCACACACATGAGCAACCGGCTTGGTTTGGCAAGTTTTCGTACGACAACATCGGAGACTATATATGGACCCCGTGCGGCGCCCGCCGGCGGCGCAGCGGCGGCGGCCCCGGAGGGGGTTGCGCCCGCAGGCCCGCCGGCATCCCCTCACCTCCCCGTGGTGGGCGCTGGAAACCCCGTAGCCGTGCCATGCATGGCACGGTAGGGGGCTAAGAGGGCCGACAGCTCGATCCGTGGGATCAGCAGCTGTCGGGAAAGCTCTGTACAGAGGGCTTTTGAAAAAAAAAAAAATCTGTGCACTACCGGCGCCAAGATCTCCCCCTCGGCCCGTCCGATATGTTTTTCGCGTACAAATACTCCTAGATACAGCCTTACTTTGAGGGGTGGGGCCTAGACTACGGCAGCGTTTGATGGCGAGGAGGGTACGGCCGGATCAGCGGTGGGAGGCGGGTGTTGGAGCTGGCGGTGGCCAGCCGGGAAGCAGCGCCAGGAAAGGGCGCTCGCTAGCCGTCGACCAGCCCTGTGCCGGTCGAACCTTGCCGAGGGGTGAGGCAAGACATGGCACAGGCCGGTGGCTAGTCGCAGACGGAGGAGCGGCTATATGAGGCGGCGGCGATCCTCAGGATCAGCCGCTGCCGGAAAGCCTTGTACGGAGGGCTTTTTTCGGATACAAAAATAATGTCCGTACCCGGCGTCGAGCTAGTTGGGGAGCAGCACCATGGTAGGGCGCTCACTAGCGCGCCGCTACGTCGTCCAGCGTCATCTCCCGGGGGGAGGAGTTAGCTTGGGCGGCAAGGAGGACGGTCGCGACGGGAGGAGCTGGGTCGACGGCAAAGGGTCGTCGCCGCCGGAAAACCCGGCACGGAGGGTTTTGTTTAATTCCGGGCGCCCGCGGCCCGCCGGATCCGGCTACGGTGACCTTCCCCCCCCCCCCCTCTTCGACACCCACTACCCCGACAGACCTTCATAATCCTAGGATTCCTTGAGCGTGGGCCCGGGTGAGCGCGGAGGCCCCCGCTCAAGAACAGGGTGCTCGGTGGACGCGCGATCAGAGGGGAGAGGGTACGGCCACAGGCCGGAAAACCGACAGGTACCCGGGTACCATACTGTGAAAAAACCGGGGAAATGAGCGGGGAAAATTCAGGCGCGGAGGCAGGAGCGCTAGTTTTTTCTATGTCTGTGTGTCTCGGTCCCCCCCACATGTCCTCGAGGTGATGGGGGACCTCGACACGGAGGACCGCCGCGTCGGTGAACGCGGCAAGACCTTGGGGCGGGGTTTACGGGATGGAGCGGCGGGATCGACGAGCGACCGCGCGAGGAGGGGTTTTTTGCCAGCCTTTCCCCTCCTACCTTCGGCAAGACCGAAGTCACGCGGGAGCTAGATTAGGCTGGCCCGTCGTCCCTCCCGAACGCCGACCGGCCTAGGCCGGTCGTTACCCCAGTTCGGCGGGAGCGGGCCGTGCATCGTGAAGGTCGAGCAGCAGTTTAGTTTTGCATTTCTCGACAAGTGGATTTATTTTTAGATCTATTTTTCTTGATTACAAAATTATTAGCTGTTACTGCCATTGGAGAGGTTGGGATTAGTGGTTAACGGTCTACCTCAGGCTTCTAAGTCCTGTATGGCATAGCATATGGGGGGCCCAGAGACTCCAGCCGGTTTTACTGGTATTGGAGTGTTTAATTTCAAATTTCAAATTGAACCCCGTGCAGACCTCCAATTTCGACATCGAGAGTAATATCTCGCTGACGCCGTCGGCGAACTCGACGTACGATCTGGGTCAGGACCTCATGCGGTTCTTGTTCGGCTACTTCCAGCGGGTGCGCATGTCTGGAAACGAGCCGCACTACGACGATGAAGCGGTGAGTGCGTAGTACATGCGGTCTTATGTCGCGGAAAACGCACCAGGGTCGACGGCGACGTGGGCAGACCTCCCGGGGCGCTCGTCTTGGACTAACTTTCTCAGCCTAGGTGGCACGACGGACACCGTTACGGTCGGGAGTGGACCGCTGCTTCCTAAGGGCCCGAATATGTTTGATTTGGGAAGCGTGTCCACGCCATGGAGAGACAAAAATTGGAAATTGGAAATTGTTTACAACATGTGCCGGCAAACTGGACCGACTGCTGTCTCTCGGGCCACTCTACTTCGCCATACATGACTTATTAGCAAGTTGGGCCCGGGTCTCTTCGACCAGGTACACCTATCGACACACCTATCTGCAATGTGTGTCGACGTTCCTCGGGAGTTAAAAAACTGTAAGCAACCGCAGTAATTGCCACACTCCCCCCGCCTAAGCAGTAACAACGTAATAATTTTATAATCAAGAAAAATAGATCTAAAAATAAATCCACTTATCGAGAAAAGCAAAACTAAACTGCTGCTCGACCTTCACGATGCACGGCCCGCTCCCGCCGAACCGGGGTGTCGACCAGCCTAGGCCGGTCGACGTTCGGGAGGGACGACGGGCCAGCCTAATCTATGTGACGAGTACAGTCCTGCAACAGTACATTGCAAGACATTGTACAGGTACTCGTTACGGATATCAATTCGTGCTTTTCCACAGGATGGACGTATACTCGTGGGTACGTCGCTACTGCAATATTGTAATGGTGCTGATGCTACAGTACGACCAGTACCTCCCGGTACGTACAGATATGCATAATTAATCTAACCAGCCAGATGACGCGCCAGAGCGAGCTCTCCAATGCAGAAGGAGCCGCGTCGTGAGACCCAATGCTAGGCCGGCCGCATCTCGAGGCGAATGACGACGGTTGAGCAGCACCAACGCCTGACACGTAAGCGTAGCTTGCAGGCGTGATTAGTCTGGGCTGAAACCTATTTAAGCCCAGTGCAGTAGAGGGAGGTGACAGAACCTTTTAACAATTCCTTTGTTCACTTACACTAACTACTGCCCAAGTACAGCAGTAAGACATCTCTCATCAATTGCCTCTCGACAACATCAATTGCCATCTTGCAACAACAGAACTAGACAGACTAGAACAGATTTGTGCTAGCGTTTAGCTTTCAGAGGCTAACCGCCACACTGGTTTCGGAGCTCTTTGGTCGACGCACGCTTTCGTTGCTTGTTGATCTGCTCGACGTTGTTTGATTGAGTTGAGATGGCTTCTCTAGGACCCGGACATTACGTGGTTTTGATAATTCACGTCGGAGGAACTAAATCGTCGGATTTGAAGTTGGTGTTTCAGCGTGAGCCTCGTTCTGGTAAAACTTGGTTCCCAGCTGGCTCTGTCTTACCTAATGAAGAGCCTGTCGACGCTGCTATTCGCGAGTTACACGAGGAGACCGGTCTTGTTCTGACATCGGATGATTTGACGCTGTTGAGTGGTGAACATGTTAACGTTACACTACCTCAAGGACGACAGCTTGTTTACGTGTACTCGGCGTCTATTCCTGTCCTGTTTGCTACGAGCAACTTACGTACACCTGCTCAGGTCGAGCAGGCTGTTTTGGAACAGTCGACAGTTAATCCGGATGGCACTTACGTCGTCCCGGAATCCATCAACATTGACGGTCTGACACTTACGCCTGCACAGACTGGGTTACTTCGTGCTAAGAAGCACAAGAGTGAATTACTTCACTTTGGTTACGTGGCTCAGTGGGAATCTTTTTATCGAGCAATGACACAACATGTTCCAGTCATGCAAGACGACACGTCTATCCCGAGACAGTTCCACATGTACCCCCGGTTTACGACGGTCGACTCTGGTTCTGTCTGGCTGCTGACTGTTGGACACATCAACCGACTGACTGGAGTAGGGCCTACAGATTTACGAGTGGGAATGCCGATGCCTACCCACAACTTGGCTGGACTATCTGTGACTCTCACGGAGACTCAGCGTAAGGCTGCTATTACTTCACCGTACCAGAATGGGCTGGTACCTAATGTTCTGGAGGATTGGCTTGAAGCGCAGCCTCAGCGTTTTATAATGCTTGGAATTACGGCTAACTCGTACGATGCAGTGTTCTGGGTTACTTCACAGTTTTCTGGACACCTTGGTGGATGGTGGTTGAACCGGAAAAATCAGCCTCCAATTCCGTCTACGTACAACGAGCTTGTTGAGGAGTTACGCAAGTCGACGTTTCTTCCGAACATTCAGGACGATGCGATTAACGCTTTGATGAACTTTATGCAGAGCAACACGATGAGTTACGCGCTTTACACTAAAGAGTACAACGACTACTTACGTCGGTCTCGTCAAGACCTGACAGCTGAAGTGCAGTGTGTACGCTTCATTAATGGCCTGGCAAGCGATGCGCTCAAGAAACTGGCTAAGTCACACCGAGCTCAACTAGGATACCGGACTACGCTAGTGGAGCTGCAAAACTTTTTGAATAACGTCGTGACAGATTCGCCGGAACTGGGCAATGCGAGGTCTGCTGCTGGACCATCTGCCCAGCCTACACGCAAGCGTAACATTGAGGACCCTCTTGAGGAAGCCTCTAACGTCTGGAAACGTAACAAGGGTGGCCGTGGACGTGGCCGCGGACGTGGACGTGGAGGTGGAGGTGGAAACAATGGTGGACGCGGTCAGACATCTGGTCGTGAAGATTTTAATTCGCTTGCAAATGCAATGACAGCTGAGGAGCGCAAGCGACACATGGACGAGGGACTCTGCTTCAAGTGCCACAAGAAGGGACATCGTTTGTTCCAATGCCCGGAGTTCAAAGGCAAGGCACCGATGCAACCTAAGAAGCAATGATGGTGGCAAGAACAGTCCATCGCTACGCTGCAACAATTTTCCTCGCCAGCTACAGCACTACTGACCGACCTCACGGAAGCTCGCCCGTTAATTCGAACTGAGCTGACTGTGAAAACTCCTTATGGCGGACACCAAATTGCTGGATTAGTGGACTGCGCTGCGACACTTGATTTTGTGTCAGAGGACTTTGTACGACGCTTTGCTTTACAGACTCGGAAGTCTGCGAGTAAAACTCCAGTTCGACTCGCTAATGGACAACGAGTGACTTCTACGACAGTCTGCGACATCACTTTTGAGCTGGCTCGACACGAGTTTCAACGGACTTTCTACGTTTTACGTGATTTACGTACAGCTGATTTAATCCTGGGTTTACCATGGCTTGATGACGAACAGGCCTCTTTACAATTTGGTACAACCAGAATTTTTACACTGATGGACGGTACAGCTGTGGAGACTACACTCGAGGAACGACGCCCTGAGTGTCTGCTACTGTCATCTACGAAAGTTCAGAAGCTCATGCGCAAGACGCGCCGCAGCAGAGGACGTCATGCTGATTTTTACGTCATTGAACTTACGTCAGCTGCCGACCAATCAACGGACTTTCACACTGGAGAGGAACTAACAGCAGAACAACGTGACAACTTCCGGTCGTTACTTTTTGAAGACTTCCCGGAGTTACTGCAACCTGTCGACTCTCCGCCAGTAAGCCGACACTGGGATCACCCCATTGACACAACTGGCCCGATGCGACGTCAACGTCTGAACAGATTGTCACCCGCAGAGCGCGCTGAGCTTAATCGACAGCTTAAAGACGCAGTGGAAGCTGGTTTGATACGACCCAGCTACAGTGAGTTCGGCTCGCCAATTCTTTTTGTGCGAAAGGCTGATGGCTCGCTACGTCTGTGCATTGACTACCGCGGTCTTAACGAGGTTACGCGTAAAGATGCTTACCCGCTACCGCGTGTGGATGACACCCTGGACGAACTTAAGGACGCGAATTTTTACACACACCTCGACCTCGCTTCTGGATTCTGGCAAGTTCGAGTGCGTGATCAAGACGTTCACAAAACGGCTTTTCAGACCCCTGATGGCTTAATGGAATGGGTCGCCATGCCGTTTGGACTGTGCAACGCACCAGCTACATTTCAGAGGATGATGAACGACATTCTTCGCGACTTTTTACATAAGTTCGTGACAGTCTACCTGGACGACGTCTGTATCTACAGTCGAACTCTGGAAGGGCACCTGGAACACCTGCGTTTAGTGCTACAGCGATTCAAGGAGGAAGGGCTGAAATTACGCCTTAAGAAATGCTTCTTCGGATTGCAAGAAATGGAGTATCTGGGCTACACTGTGTCAGCCGGGAAAATTTCGGTTTCCACAAAGAAAGTCGAGGCCGTTGCAGACTGGCCAGTGCCCAAGACGCAGAAGGAGGTTCGCAGTTTCGTACAGTTCTGCAACTTCTATGCGAGATTTATACACCATTTTAGCGACCTTACGGCTCCATTGACGGACTTACTGCGGAAGTCCCAGCCACAGAAGGTTACGCTGACGCCTGCCTGTTTGGAAGCCTTCGAGACTCTCAAGTTACGGCTCATTTCCGCGCCATGCCTGATCCTTCCGGAGGTCAGCTCGGACGCGACGTTCACCGTAGCTACAGATGCTTCAACAGTGGGGATTGCAGCAGTCCTGTTGCAAGACCAAGGAGGCGGTCTTCAACCAGTCTCTTACTGGGCGCGTAAGCTGAATCCAGCTGAGCGTGGTAACACTTACTCTGCGTACGACTTAGAAGCTTTGGCTGTATGCGAAGCTGTCAAGCATTGGAGGTGCTATCTTGAAGGCTGTTCTAAGTTCCTTGTCGTAACAGACCACGACACACTGCGACATCTGCTCAGGCAACCGAACAACAGGCTGAACAAGCGGCAAGCAAGATACCTGCGGGATTTGCAACCGTTTGTGGGCTCGATGACACTTGCATATCGCAAGGGAGCTCTGAACGAAGCTGACCCGTTAAGCCGGCGTCCAGACTTCGTACCTCAGGCCACAATACCCTTATTTTGGGATGGCGAGGTTCCGTCAGATCGAGAATTACGACGGAAGTCCCAGCTGCTGTTTGAAGACGCACAGTTAAATTCACTGACTGTTGACGCGTTGCAGCTGAGCCCTGAGTTCGCTGATCTCATTCGCGAGGGGTTCTCACGAGATTCGTTTTATGGGGACGATGGTGAGTGGACAAAAGACAGCCGGATAGAAGCCAGAGACGGGTACTTTTGGCGTCTCAATCGCCTCTGTATTCCACAGAACTCTGAGCTCCGACTGAGATTGATCACAGAGCTGCACGAAAGTTCGTCAGCTGGTCACAGAGGAGTTGCTAGCACTCTTGCTAAAGCACTCGACAGATTCTGGTGGAAACGAATCCGCCAAGACGTGAAAGATTTTTGTGAACGCTGCGTCGTGTGCCGACGAGCGAAGATTCGACCGCAGATGGCTGCGACTCTTTACCCATTACCTGTTCCACCCAGACCGTGGCACACAATTGGTCTTGACTACCTGACACACTTGCCTGAGAGCAACGGCTTTAACAGTGTGCTGATTGTAGTAGACCATCTAACTCGAATGGCCCATTTTCTGCCATGTACACAGTCGATTACTGCCGAAGAAACTGCTACTTTGTTTTTACAGGGAGTCTACCGCTTACATGGACTACCCCGTGTGCTGATCAGCGACCGCGACCCGAAATTTGTCAGCGCTTTCTGGCAGACACTTTGGAGACGCCTTGGAACGCGACTGAACATGTCTACCAGCCGACACCCAGAAACAGATGGACTGACAGAACGCGTGAACAGCACGTTTCAGCAGCTTCTTCGTTGCTTCTGTTGCTATGATGGCTCCAACTGGTCGACACTTTTACCGCAAGTGGAGTTTGCGTACAACGCTTCGCGTGCACTCGGAATTGAGCACACGCCGTTCGAGGCTAACTTTGGCTTTTCTCCTTAAGAGCCTCCTGACCTACTCTTCAGCATGCGACCATCAATTCCAATTTCGCAAGACGCAACAGAACGGTTAAGATTGTTACAGGAAGTACACAGCTTGGTACGCTCAGTGTTACAGCTACATAAGGACGAGATGCAAGCACGCACAGAACCGTCTACAGCGCCACACTTCGCTAAGGGAGACAAGGTGTCATTCGTCACAGCAAATCTTTTTCTACGAGGACAACCAAACAGGAAACTCAAAGACAGACAGCTCGGCCCTTTTTCAGTGGAGGAGCAGATTGGAAAACACAGTTACAGATTGAAACTACCAGCGACAGTACGCTTACACCCTGTGTTCCACGTTAATAACTTACGACCCTGCTCTACTGCTCCACTACGACCAGCTGTTCCTGTGACTGTACCTGAAGGAGACGATGAGGAGTTTGACGTCTCACACATTTCTACTGTGTGCATCAAGTCGCTACCTGGGCGACGAGGCAAATATTTGCTCTTCATGACGCACTTCAGTGATGACGACATTCCACCTGTCTGGCACCGGTTGAACGAGGTGCATCGAACAATTGCGTTACAAGATTTCTTGGAGACACCCCAATGGCGCAAGTTCGCCAAGACTCAGGCGTACATTGACTTTATGCACGCTCACCCAGCGCGCATTCCTGAGTCCCAGTAACTGCTTCAGTAAAGGAGCCAAGAACCACGGAGGTCTGCCTCGCGGCGGCCTCATTGATTTGTCAAGAGGGGGAGGGTACGAGTGTGACGAGTACAGTCCTGCAACAGTACATTGCAAGACATTGTACATGTACTAGTTACGGATATCAATTCGTGCTTTTCCACAGGATGGACGTATACTCGTGGGTACGTCGCTACTGCAATATTGTAATGGTGCTGATGCTACAGTACGACCAGTACCTCCCGGTACGTACAGATATGCATAATTAATCTAACCAGCCAGATGACGCGCCAGAGCGAGCTCTCCAATGCAGAAGGAGCCGCGTCGTGAGACCCAATGCTAGGCAGGCCGCATCTCGAGGCGAATGACGACGGTTGAGCAGCACCAACGCCTGACACGTAAGCGTAGCTTGCAGGCGTGATTAGTCTGGGCTGAAACCTATTTAAGCCCAGTGCAGTAGAGGGAGGTGACAGAACCTTTTAACAATTCCTTTGTTCACTTACACTAACTACTGCCCAAGTACAGCAGTAAGACATCTCTCATCAATTGCCTCTCGACAACATCAATTGCCATCTTGCAACAACAGAACTAGACAGACTAGAACAGATTTGTGCTAGCGTTTAGCTTTCAGAGGCTAACCGCCACATCTAGTTCCCGCGTGACTTCGGTCTTGCCAAAGGTAGGAGGGGAAAGGCTGGCAAAAAACCCCTCCTCGCGCTGTCGCTCGTCGATTCCGCCGCTCCATCCCGTAACCCCCGCCCCAAGGTCTTGCCGCGTCCACCGACGCGGCGGTTCTCCTTGTCGAGGTCCCCCGTCACCTCGAGGACAAGTTGGGGGGACCGAGACACGCAGACATAGAAAAAACTAGCGCTCTTGCCTCCGCGCCTGAATTTTCCCCGCTCATTTCCCCGGTTTTTTCACAGTCTGGTACCCGGGTACCTGTCGGTTTTCCGGCCTGTGGCCGTACCCTCCCCCCTCTGGTCGCGCGTCCACCGAGCACCCTGTTCTTGAGCGGGGGCCTCCGCGCTCACCCGGGCCCACGCTCAAGGAATCCTAGGATTATGAAGGTCTGTCGGGGTAGTGGGTGTCGAAGAGGGGGGGGGGGGGGGGCAGGTCACCGTAGCCGGATCCGGCGGGCCGCGGGCGCCCGGAATTAAACAAAACCCTCCGTGCCGGGTTTTCCGGCGGCGCCGACCCAAAGGGTCATCGCCGCCAGATCGTGTCGCTCCTCCCGTCGCGACCGTCCTCCTTGCCGCCCAAGCTAACTCCTCCCCCCGGGAGATGTCGATGGACGACGTAGCGGCTCGCTAGTGAGGGCCCTACCATGGTGCTGCTCCCCAACTAGCTCGACGCCGGGTACGGACATTGTTTTAGTTTCCGAAAAAAACCCTCCGTACATGGCTTTCCTGCGGCGGCTGATCCTGAGGATCGCCGCCGCCTCATATAGCCGCTCCTCCGTCTGCGACTAGCCACCGGCATGTGCCATGTCTTGCCTCACCCCTCGGCAAGGTTCGACCGGCACATGGCTGGTCGACGGCTAGCGAGCGCCCTTTCCTGGCGCTGCTTCCCGGCTGGCCACCACCAGCTCCAACACCCGCCTCCCACCGCTGATCCGGCCGTACCCTCCTCGCCATCAAACGCTGCCGTAGTCTAGGCCCCACCCCTCAAAGTAAGGCTGTATTTCTGGAGTATCTGTACGCGAAAAACATATCGGACGGGTCGAGCGGGAGATCCTGGCGCCGGTATTGCACAGAAATTATTTTTTCAAAAGCCCTCCGTACATGGCTTTCCCGACAGCTGTTGATCCCGCGGATCGAGCTGTCGGCCCTCTTAGCCCCCTACCGTGCCAGGCCTGGCACGGCTACGGGGTTTCCAACGCCCACCACGGGGAGGTGAGGGGATGCCGACGGGCATGCTAGCGCACCCCCCTCCGGGGCCGCCGCCGCTGCGCCGTCGGCGGGCGCCCATGGAGAGACATTTTCACCGCAAACATGAATGTTGGCTTAGTTTGTACAACAACAACTCTAATTGTAGACAACTCTTCTTCTTTTAGCGACAAGCGTATCCAAGACGTGGGCGCGCCGACAAGTGACACCGATGCTACCACAAAAAGTATGTGGATGATACCAACGTGAACACGAGGACGTACGTTGACACCATGGAATCGGCCATTATGGTGTACGTGGACGCCCATGTTCAGGCCACCCGAAATTCCAATGATAATGCCATCGCCGAACTTTTGGCGCAAATTGACACGTTATCGACACAAGCGGGCCAAATTGTCACCTTCCTAGTAGCATAGATGGGGGAAGAGGAAATTCCGTTCAAAGTCGTTTACAACGAGGATGACAACTCAAAAACATTAACGGTTGGGTAGGAAAGGGCACTACAATTTACCTTTCCAGCCTCGCTCTAGCAGCATACGGATTTAATTACGGAGGTCAAGCTCACCTTTTCATGTAGAAGAACAACTGGCTATAGGTATTTCAGAGGCCGAAGCACCCCATCACTCGGATTCGATTTGACATGTACTGAACTAAACGTCACCGAATCGTTCCCAGCATTTGCAATGTCAACGAGCCCCCTAGACGAAATACTGAACGTGAAGGTGACGCTACGTGTCACGGTGGCTTCTAAGGTTTTTACGGTGGCTTCTACCACTGTGAAGGTCCGTGACCGCCACGCGCAAAATTTCACAATGTCGATGTAACTACTAGTTTTGTCATGCCGGCATGACATTTTGTGTACATTAAGCCTAAACGCAGGCCACGCAAAATGATATCCGTTTGGCGCGGATCCGTGGACGTATCGAGGCCGCCGAGGACCCCATACGGGTATTTGCAGAAGATTACGACCAAGGAGATGCCGACACCCAAGATGCCTTGCGAACCGTGTGGGAGGCCAAATTCGCCAACCGAGGAGAGGACCCCGGCATGGCAGACCGACGCTTCGATCAATGTTTGTCGCTTGGCCGACGATCGCTGCCTCGTCGAACCAACAGGGCGATGCGAGAGTCCCATGAGCTAGCCGCCGGCGTGGACACCAAAATTCAGTTTCTCCTAAAAATGCCAACCAGTGCCAAGCTGCCCGAATGGTTGTGGGTTACTGTGTATAAAGTGCGGGTGAACTTGCTCACACAGGTAGCCCGCGACCTTGCCACAACCAACCCCACCGTCGCCCTCCTAGCCCCGATGGTGTACATTAGACACCGCCGTGACTCCGCGATCGTTCGAAATCCATTTAGGGTATCCGACGGCGCGCGGCGCGCGAGAAGTGCTAACGGGTTGATTGAGCTAGCTCGTGTGATGCTCGGCGCTAGCCTGCGGCACGGCAATGACTTTCGCTTCAACGAGATTTATACAGAAGAGGTGTTGGGACGAGTGGATCATTGTCATGGCCTTGAATCATCAAACGCCATCGACGCAAGCGTGCGGGAGGATTTGGTCCGCCTCAGCGTAGTAAAGGACTTTATTTCGGGCGCTAGACCTCGACCCTTCAACGCAAAAATCGGCAACTCTTTGCTTGGCGTGACCAACATATCGGGATTACTCGGTGCTCACAACAAACCTGTCGGACAGTTAGATGTCCCGGCGCTCATGGAAAAGTTGGCTAAAGCGCGGAAAGTGTTGATCCCCAAACGTGGTGAATATCTCCGGAAATTTATTAGATGAGCGAGGGCGCCGCGTGCTTCCAAAGCCCGGCGTGACAAAGGATGGTCTGGGTCAGCTTAATACAGCCCAACTCTCTCAAGCACAGCGAGCCGCACGTCTACGCGCCATGAACGCCTGATGAGTACCCTTGAAGATGGCTATTTAGGTAGTGACCATGGGCCCGTGTGGTCACTCCGTCGTCGCAGATTCATCGCTTGTCGTCGTAGGCGCTTAGGGCATTCTTTGTCGCGGACACCGTGCATATCCGATGGTCCCGCGACTGGATCATCGTTTGCTTTACCGTGCACGCCTTAACGCCGAGCGCCTCCTTGTACTGCCGGTGCATGAGCTCGCGCTTGGCGACCGCTTTCTTAATGCCCTTGGCCGTGCGCTTTGTTGCGTTCCCCACCGTAAAGCAGTACATCTTTATCTTGAGACCTACAACATCGCTGATTGGCACACCGTTGGTTTCGTCCTTGAATTTTCCCACCACCTGCTTGTTCATTTTGGAGTACAGTGGGTGCTCCTCAGGATAGTCGATGGTGTCGAAATGGCTCGCCATCTGGCCCATGTCGGCGTACACGTCCGGGGTTTCGATGTGGTAGCACAGGGAGTCGGTGTCGGTGAAGAGCAGCTTGGACTTATCGCCGTATTTCTCACGAATCACGTCATAGTGAAAGCGGAACACGAGTAGCTAAGACAAGTCCAAGATACTGCCCCCCATGAAAATCGGTTTGATCAACATGATATCATCCTTGATCCGAGATAACCTAGCTATGTTGCCGATGACAGTGCACCGCTGGAAATGCGGGTCGGCCACACGCTTTTTCAGCTTGTTGTCGTTGGTGAAGAATTCGTAGCACGTCTCGGCGCGGACGTTCTGCATGGTCTTCCCGAACACAGAATTGTTGCATAGCTTGAAAAAGTCCATCTCGAAGGCGTTTTTCGCTTGCGCCCGCAGGTTGGTGTTTTTTCTCGATCCACGGCTTGACCGTTTGGGCCTGCGCGTACGTCATGGCACGGTGCAATTTGGTGACCCGTGGACCCTTGCTGGCATAGTATTGGAGTAGGCGAGCGTCGCACACAAAGTGACCGGCGAGCTTCTCGCATGATGTGGACGCGTCCCCAGTCAGCTTTTGTGCGTGTTCACTTGCGTCGTCGTGCCTTAGTGAAACCCGCTGGGGTGCAAGCGGTAGGTCATTGTGGTTGTTGTGGAGCTCCCGCGGGTACTCTAGGACAGCTTCCACCGAGCATCCCTTGTTGGTGTCCCACCGACCATCTAGCACATGCTCCAACGTTATGTCGCTCCAACTGAAGTCATCGCATGGGAGGTACTGCATCATGGCCCAACCGTAGAGGTTGTTGGCGTCGAGGTATATTATGCTACTATTCGGCTTGCTAGAATCGTAGTCCTCAATTTTCGGGTTGTTGGCCTTCGCGTGTCGGTGCGAAACCACATACACACCACCACGAATTCAACGCTCGAAGAACGTGTACTTGTCGGGGTCTGTGTGGATCAGCTCGACCTTGATATCCTTCTTCGCGGCTTCGATAACTCCACCGTCGATGCACGTGCCTGAAAGGGTGATGTAGTGTGCCGGGTCGAGCCCATACTGGTGCATGCACATGTTGCGGAATGCCTCGAACTCGGCAGCCAAGAGCAGCACGTCGGCCTCCAAGTACAAGTCGTGGTAGTCACGGAAACGCAGCCGAAACGCTCCCACACCCATTGAGCTTGGGCGTATTCTTCATCCGAGCATTTCTCGCTTGACAGGTCGTTGAAAAACTCCTCTTGGGACGGCGGCACGGTGTGTTCCAGCTTGACCACCGAGTCGAACCACTTGTGGGAAACACACCCTTGCGAGTCACCCTTATGAGCTCGTCCTCACTCAGTCCTTTATGGCTGAAGGCCTTGTGAAAGCGCGGTGCAATCTTCGGGTCGTCCCCAATCATGTTGTTGGAGAGGGTACCCAGCCCGGAATTCAGGAACGAGATGCTGTCCAAGAACCTATAGCCGCGAAAGTTGACCATCTTGTACTTCTCGCTATTGTCTGGGATCACCGATAGCTTCACGCTCTCGATGTCCTCCAGCCGGGATATAGCCTGAGAGATAAAGTGGTTGTCGTAGCCCTTGCCGTTGTGGAAAAATACCGGAATCTCCATCTTGCGAATCCCCATGCGGAGCTTGCAGTCAGCGTGGCACGCGCCTATGTAGTCCCCGGTCTTGTGGTCGTGGTGGCGGACCTTGAGGTTATTCTTGCATGTCCCAAACTCCTTCTTGCACTAGCAGCACACGTCGGCCTCGGCGTGGATTTTCTCGTCCTTCAGGGTCATCTTCATCGGGATGTATTTAGTGAAATCCTTGGATAGCTATGGCCGGAGCTCGTACAACTTCCGCACAAACTGGTCGGCGGCATCGTCGCCGGTGCACTGGAACGTGAAGATGTCGATGCCGGACACATTGGACTCCGCACGGGCTCGGATAGACACGCAACGGTGCTCGGAGCTGCGCTCGGGCTTTCCACTCGGTGTTACTTCGGTGATTTGGTGATTGATGGCCTCGGAGTCGGCGTAAATCACGATGGGTATTTGCGTCTTCTTGTGCTCGACCTTGAAGCTAAGGGTGTGGGCTTCTCCGTCCTTGTCGGGCTTTGACACCGATACCCGCATGGGTTTGAACGCCGCACAGTGGGTCATATGGTCCTCCCGCTTGTCTTTGCTCTTGAACCCATGCAAGCACCGGGGCAGTAGTGGCGTTGGTCCTTGTTACCAGAATTCAAGAAGCGATCGAGGCTGGAGATGAGAACCCAATGCTCTTTGTAGAAGAGGAGGTTGATGGTCTTCTTTGTCGGCGCATTGTCGTCAAACTTGACTTTGGACAGTGACAGCGAGTGAATCTTGCGATTCTCATCGTCGAGGCTGAAGCAAGATATGGCCACGCCCGGGTTGTTGCTCTCGAAGCGGCGGACATCTTTCAAACTAGCTAGGAACGACACCCCGGTCCAATCGAAAGCTCCGTACAACTTGTCTTGACTCTTTTTCGAGATATATTAGTCAACCCGCGAGGCATTGCTCTTAGGTGGATTGGTGGCTGCCGCAATGCAGTACTTGAAACACATATCATCTTGGTTGCGGATATTAGCCAGGCCGCACGCGGAGCTGTTGAAAGGTGAAGGAAGAACAACACCAGCACGCCCGATCCGAGTTTTGTATCCGTTGGAGGAAACGGAGGCTCATGTCACACCAACCTGCTCCATTTCAAACCCTGAGCCCTCGCCTATGTTGAAGTTACCAGCGGCTCCGCAGGAGTTCATGATATTTTCCAACACACTTTGCAACTGTTCCTCGCTTGTCACATTGAAACTCATGTTTTGAAACGCCTCCCGAGTGATTTCTGACACGTTCCCATCTCTATCCACCTCTATTTTTCTGAAATTCGCTCTAAGAGAAACCCACATCTTGAATGACCCAACCCATGCTTTTCGGTGTTCAGCGTATTGTCGGTATATTTCTGACCTCATTCCGTTTGAAACTGAGGCGTTACCC
This sequence comes from Tetraselmis chui, assembly GCA_026401115.1. Classification (NCBI taxonomy): domain Eukaryota; kingdom Viridiplantae; phylum Chlorophyta; class Chlorodendrophyceae; order Chlorodendrales; family Chlorodendraceae; genus Tetraselmis; species Tetraselmis chui. Next base: position 79,959 of record JAPMLY010001254.1, read on the forward strand.
TCACCCTTGATATAGGAGCTGCGGGCGCTAGGAAATTTTGCCGGAGTCACACGGTGAACGGACGTCGGCCTAGCGTTCATCCTTCTTACCTCGCGGATACGCTCGCGAACCGCGTCAATCCTCATCGTCCCCACCGCCACCCTCTTGCGAGTGTCACGCTCCGTGGGTGTGAAAACATGGCGTGGTGGCGCTTCATCAATGTCGTTGGCCACAATGTCACGAATGACGCAACGTGGGTGGGTGAAGTGGGCGCGGAGTGTGGAGGCGATTCCATGCCCCCAATGAAATGAAATGAAATGAAATTGTTTACAACAATACAAGTATAAACCGGCCGATGTCTCTAGGCCCCCCGTGCTAAGCCAATGCGGACTCATAAGCGTGGGCTAGCCCGTGAACCACTAATCCCAACCTCTCCATTGGCAGTGACGCTACCGTCTAAAACATACACGTAACCAAATATTCATTATTATTTTATCTATACTTTTTTTTGGATACATTATGAAATAAAAAGTGTCGCTTGTCTCCACGATACGCGGCCTGCTCCAACCGCTGCGAGGATGCTGATCAGCGAGGCTGGTCAGCGTGAGCTAGTCGAGGCGAACGTGCCTGACCTCGGGTACTGTGTGACTCCGGTCTTGCCGGAGCTAGGGGGAAAGGCATGTGAAAAAACCCCTCGCTCGGATCTTCGTCTGTCCCGTCTCGATCCGTGCTCTTCCCCGCCCGAGGTCGTAGTTGCTCCTCCCGACGCATTTCGCCACCTAGCCGAGTCTTCCCTCCTCCTTCGGGCGTTGGGAAGAGTAAATAACTAAGTTGCAGACGGTTTTCGACTGGCTCTCTTGCCTCCGTGCCAGATTTTCTCATGTTCCATGTCCTTGTTCCGTCTGTTTCCAACACCCATCTCATCGCGATGTGGCCGGCCGTACCCTCCCCCGGTGGTTTACGTTGTTAGGGGGGCACCTTTACGAGCAGTGTGCCGTTACGATAACCCTAGGCACACTGCATGAGGCAACCTGTCGATAACCGGGTACCGACTAGGGGAGGGGTGGGTCGGACACATGGATCGAGTCGCCGAACCACAAGAGATGTTGGGTACGGGAATATTTTTCTAAAAGCCCCCCGTACCGGGCTTTTCCGGCGGCAGTCGATCCTAAGGATCGCCGCCGCCAAACCGTGCCGCTCCTCCGACCGCGACCCACCTCCGTCCTGCGTAGCTTCAGGCCTCGCCCCATGGTAGACTTAAAACTCTCGCAAGGCTGGCGGCTGCTAGCGAGCGACGTGCCCTAGCGTTGCTTCCCAGCTGTCCGCCGCCAACTCCAACACCCTCGTCTCACCGCTAATCCGTCCGTACCCCTCCTCGCCAAAAAACAATCAACTGACATCGTTCCCGCCGTGACGGGAGAGTATCTGTGAGTATTTAGTCGCTGAAAAAGCATATCGAACTGCCCGAGCGGGAGATCCCTATGTTGGTGTACGGATATTATGTTTTTCCAAAACCCTCCGTATAGGGCTTCCCGACAGCAGCTGATCCCGCGGATCGCAGCTGTCGGTACCTCGTTCAGCCCCCTACCGTGCCAAGCATGGCACGGCTACGGGGTTACCATCGCCCACCGCGTAGAGGTAGAGGTCCATGCCCCCACTATGTGGATGCTCCCGTTTCCCCATTGCCCTCTCATGACCGGGGTGGTTGCTCCCGTCCGTCGCACCGTGGACCGTGCCCCCTCCAAACAGTTGTCACCCTTCTCCCCCTTCCCTCTTATGGACTCCCCCCCTTGGCTCCACCCCCTCCCCCATCCCGAGCTGAGTCGGTGCTTACTCCCCTCTCCCCCGCCTCCCTCCACCCCTCTCCAACCCCCACATGATGGACCCCCGTTGCCTCATGGACAAGCTCTTATGCCCTCGTCTGCTGCCGGACTCCACCGAGAGGTTCCTCTCCGATCTCCCCTCGCGTTGATGCTCATGCCTTTCGGTGCTCCGACAATGACCATGTCGCTTGCCTTGAGCGAGGGGTTTATAGCGTGCCTTCCCCCATCATCTACGGCACGACCGGAGTCGTACATGAGCAAAGGTTAGGTAGGTTTGATTAAATCAACACATAGTGACTAGTTGGGTTAATCAACGCCGTCGAGTGGCGGGAGTGGGCTGTATATCGTGGAGTTTACACGGTACATTAGTACCCGTATATGTTATTCACTACAATGCGGATCATATGCGTACCATGTATCAACAGTATAGCAACGGCTGCGGGTGTGAAATCGTCAATTCTGTCGTAATCAGCAGAAACATCTTTCCGTTGTTGCACACATGGTGCCGTCGGTTCCCTATATTCATATGCCTGCTCTCCGACAATATATTATAGACCCTCGTAATTTACGAGTATCACGCAATTGCATGGGCTAACCATTCACATCTTCTTCCCCCGCAGCTTGCCGCCATGGATCCCCCGCCCCCGCCCCATGCGTTTACAACGCCGCCTCCGGGAGTTCCCACTCCGACGCCGCCGCCATCCACCGTCACCCCTAGCCCACTCGTCAGTGGCCAACAGCCGACTATCATCACGCGGCCTTCTACATTCTACTACAAGCTTGCTTCGGCCCGCCTCCTGCAACTCTCACGCATGTTGACGTTGTTGTGCTACAAGACATGGACATCATCGTTGCTGAAATATTCCGTATACTCGCCGGAGGATCACAGTCGCCGCCATCCTTCCTCACCACGTACGGGACACGCGACCATGGCCACAGTTCCTCTGCAAACCCACCACCGGCAAGGGCTTAACATTCCGACCAGCCTTACGCCCGTAAGGATATGAAAATGATTTACAACAATACCAGCAAGCAGGACCGGCTGCTGCCTAGCGGCCCTCAGTTCCTCAGCCATTTAGGACACTTAAGAGCAAAGTTTTGACCCGGTACCCTTCGACTAGGTACCCCTATCGACACACCTATCTGCAATGTGTGCCGACGTTCCTTGGAGGTTAAAAACTGTAAGCAACCGCAGTAATTGCCACACTCCCCTTGCCTAAGTAGTAAGAGCAGGAATAATTTTATAATAAAAGAAAATCATATACACAACAATTCAGAGCCACTGCTTTTGAAGGTATCCAAAATGAAACTGTTGCTCGACCTTCACGACGCACGGCGCGCTCCCACCGAAACGGCATGCCGACCGACCTAGGCCGGTCGGCGTTCGAGAGGGGCGACGGGCCAGCCTTATCTAGCTCCCGCGTGACTTCGGTCTTGCCGAAAATAGGAGGGGAAAGGCTAGCCAAAACCCCCTCCTCACGCGCCGGTCGCTCGTCGATCCCGCTGTCGCATCCCGTAAGCCTCGCCCCAAGGTCGTAGCCGCTCCTCATGTAGCGACTTTCCTCCTAGTCGAGGTCCCCCGTCACCTCGAGGGCACGGTGGGGGGGGGGGGGGGGGGGGGGGGGGGGGGGGGGGGCGAGACAGGCAGACAGAAAAAAGCTAGCGCTCTTGCTGCCGCGCTGAAAAGTTTTCCCGGCTTTTTCTGTGTTGGTATGTATCCGGGTTTCTGCTCATAAGAACAGTATACTATAACTTTGACACAACAGCCTTTGTAATTCACTTTCTTGTTTCCCTCACGACTCGACAGTCTCAGCCTCTATTTGTTACATCACACACACACACACACACACACACACAATGCTTCACTCTGTAGCTTCGACAGTAAGTATTGTAGCAATTTGATATATATTTAATTTACCTTATATCATTTATCGCATAATTTTCTTTGCATGAAGTGCGGTGCCCCACTCACACCAGTCACGCACGATGCCCTTCCAGTTGACGTCAGGGTGGGTAGAGGGGGCGGGACGCCGATACACGTATTGAAAAGTTGAGCACGAATTGCAAAAGTTACAACGGAATCATTAATATAAAATGTAGAATCGGGAGGAGCCGTTGGCGTCGAGCAGGAACCAGTAAAGGATGAGTGTGCAACCACCTGCTTCACGTTCCCTTTTTACTTCGACAAAGTGTATCTGCGCAATTAGTGGGACTTAAGCTCGCACTCACGTGGCTGCGCCGCCCAGCACCACCGTCTTAACTACCTCCTCCGAATGTTTGAGCTCCCTGCAGTCGTCCGCGGTGAACAGAAAGCAGCGCCGTTTGGGGTCGTCGTCACTGCCGGGACGGTACGTGAACCCGTCACACCGCCCCGCGCGCTCCGCCCGACAGTATTGGTCGCATTTATCAAACTCGCTGCCTTCGTGGTCGTTCAGATCTGCCGGACGGTACACCGCAAAAGGATCGCCGCGACAGTACGAGCTGCCTATGTGAACCTTGTCCTGTTGCACGGCCATCGCCTACAACAGGTACGTGGTAGCTGACGAGCTGCCGCTACTGGTCTCCTCCAACCGGCACGACTCGTAAAGGAAGCACCGCCACCGGTCGTCCTCCGGGACGTGCGTATACGCGGTGCAATCTTCCGCCCGCTCACAAAAGATTCTGCAGCTCCTCGCCTCCATCTCCTCGAAACTATCATCGTCGTCGTCGGTGAAAAAATCGTTTAGGTCGAACCGGCTTTTCCGGGCTATGTAGTCCCCTCGACAACTCTGCCCGGGGAAGGCCGCCCCGCGAGTAGAGGTGAGGGACGGCGAACTCTTGGGGTTCGCTGGCAGGAGGGCAGACCAGGGCTGTAGCGCGGGGCGCATGAAGTATGTGGTATCCGAGGGGTCGGAGTCCCGCGGCTGGCACGCCTCGTACAAAAAGCAGCGCCACCTGTCTTCATCAGGGTTGTAAGTAAACGCGGCGCAGTCCCCACCCGCGCGTCGACACAGCTGCCGGCAACCCTCCGCCTCGCCGCCATCAAAGTCGTTTATATCGAACCGGCTGTGGCGTTCAGTTTCATCCTCGCGGCACCGCTGACCTAGGAATACGGTCTGAACTGGAGCTGGGGTTGGGGAGGGCGTCGGCGCCCTAGTTGGTGAGGGTGTTGGGGCGGGTGTGGGGGAGGGCGTTGGAGCTGGTGTTGGGGCGGGTGTGGGAGAGGGCGTTGGAGCTGGTGTTGGGGCGGGTGTGGGAGAGGGCGTTGGAGCTGGCGTGTAGGAGAGTGTTGGGGCGGGTGTGGGGGAGGGCGTCGGAGCTAGTGTTGGGGCTGGTGTGGGGGAGGGCGTCGGAGCTGGTGTTGGGGCAGGTGTGGGAGAGGGCGTCGGAGCTGGTGTTGGGGCGGGTGTGGGAGAGGGCGTCGGAGCTAGTGTTGGGGCTGGTGTGGGAGAGGGCGTCGGAGCTGGTGTTGGGACAGGTGTGGGAGAGGGCGTCGGAGCTGGTGTTGGGGCGGGTGTGGGAGAGGGCGTCGGAGCTAGTGTTGGGGCTGGTGTGGGAGAGGGCGTCGGAGCTGGTGTTGGGGCGGGTGTGGGAGAGGGCGTTGGAGCTGGCGTGTAGGAGAGTGTTGGGGCGGGTGTGGGGGAGGGCGTCGGAGCTGGTGTTGGGACAGGTGTGGGAGAGGGCGTCGGGGCTGGTGTGGGAGAGGGCGTTGGAGCTGGAGTGGGGGAGGGAGTTGGGGCTGGTGTGCGAGATGGCGTTGGAAATGGTGTTGGGACTGGGGTGGGGGAGGGCGTTGGAGCAGAGGTTGGGGAGGGTGTTGGGGCATTGGTAGCACCTGGGCGCGCAGGGTCACTCCACACCCTCTCCACCTCCTGCACCGGTACAAAGTAGGCCAAGTCGGTTTGGTACAGCGACAACCGCGTGAACACAGCTGGAAGGTTGCTGGCGCTGCAGCCAGTGGAGCCAAACGACAGCACCCCGATCCCGATGTCATCCAGGTAGCTGTCGCCCTCAATCAGGAGCGGCCCGCCGGAATCACCCTTGCAAGTGCGCGCCCTCAGCCCCCCAGCACACATCATGTCCGGCTCAATAATGTTCCGGCCGTTGCCAGCGTTTTCATACAGCCGGGAACACGCCACATTGCTGCGGTAAGGAACCTCCGCGTAGTTCAGACTCGTAGCGATGCGACCCGTGTCGTCCACTCCCCAGCCCACAATCGTTAAGAAGCGATAGTCCCACAGCGCGGAGGGCGGGGGCTGCGGAAACACACGCAGGAGCGGCTTGGACATTGCGCGGTCCAAAAACAGCAGGGCGATGTCTCCGCCGTCCAGGATATCGCCCGTCCTGTCGACCGCGTAAGGGAGGAGGGGAGCCCACAGGGGTGTAAATAACCAAATAAGTTGGCAACCGCGCAATAAATACGCTGGCGCCGGGTGGCGACGATGCGCCGATGCGCGACTTGTGAACGACCAGAAAGCAACCGCGGCATGGTTATTGAGTATTCGAGTTCCCTCATATGTCGAAAAGGGAATTGCCAACAGATGTATGTGCGGCTGAATTAGACAAGAAATTCACCGCGATGATTTAAGCAATATTATTGGCGGCACTTCGGCTGTGAATGGTATGCTGTCCAGAAACGACGAACCGGAAGTCAGCAAACGTGATAGGCGTTGATTCGCGGCGGCTGGTGTATTCATTCGGTGGGAAATACAGTCGAATGTATTTCAAGACGTGGAGGAGTTCCAGTGGTTCGTCTACTGCGAGGGTGCGACGGCGTGGTTATGTGGTCTTGCTAGTAGCTTGTTATAAAAACAACATAGTCTCAGTGACGTGCAGGCACTTGGTCGAAGGAAAGAGGGGGAAAAAAAAAGATAGCGCGGCCGTACCAGAGGGGGTGGATGAGCGTGTCTGCCGTCTCTGCGGTCTCCAGACCAAACTCGCAAGTATCGCAGTTGAGACCCATGTAGACCAGTGGTGCGAAGATACCGTCAAGCCGCGGCTCGAGGCAGTGTGCGGCCGTGAGCACCACGGCTGGCGCTATGAGCGCGCCCGCACAAAAGTGCTCCAGCGTCTCTGGGTTTCGTAGCGAGGCGAGGTACGGGTAACGGTCCTGCCTGGCGCGAGAGCCGCCACTGATTTGAGCTGTAGGAGGCCAAGCAAACACCATCAGTTAGACATGAGGTTGGAACAAAATACGCTGGAAAGAGTAGGGACGACCACCAGTGAGCGGATGGGACTAGCTGGGGAATATTCGTACGGCAACCTGAGCGTGAAAAGCGCTGACTTAATAAGCTTTGACGAGCAGAGGAGACAATTTACTACCTACCGTCCAGACCAGCAGGACTTCCAGGAACAAAGAATCCGGCGGCCAGCTGTACCAGGCACGCGATGCACACAGCATTTGACACACGTACAAGTATTCCGGTGCTCCTACGCTTCCGCACAGAAAAACTTGACCGAGCCATCCTGACTGGGACCCGGGCGAGCCTCATCGTACACTCTCGGAGCCCCTCCATGCGCTACTGTATGGGATGGACGACCCCTCCGCAACGAACCGGCGGACAATCAGTCAGCAGTCTATGCGTCCGCGCTTCAGAAGCTAGTTGAGATTAACGCTTCGTCCCATCGATTTTCAAGCCGCAGCACACCAGTGAGCTGGGGAGCCTCGACAGTTCAGGTCCAGGTGGCGACTGAAGCGAACGGCCGCTGGCCACTCTTGTCAACTCGAAGCGACTGTGCGAGCGCGTCGTGCGGAGGGGCCGCTTCCTGATACCCTGGCCTGCCATTAATGAATTAGGTACCGGTACAGGTAGTGTATCTGCTGTCATATTACAGCCCGTACGGGTACCTGTAATTGTGAAAAGTCAATACATATCCGTACCTTAGGTATTTTATGTATTAACAATTTCTTACAAGAAAAAGCAGTGGAGGCCACCAAGCAAAAAGAATACCCTAGGTACTTTGGATTTCACAAGGTTTTAAACACAGATCGGTTCCCAGCGCGGTTTTTTTATTTTGCGCTCCCGGGATATGGGACTGGCAGGGAACCCACACCGGCACCCTCTACAGGCGGCGTTTTGCAAGCGTGACTGAGAGCATAAGTTCGAAACAAACCTCAAACTCATAATCGATCATGCTCCCGGGTAGGCGACGCTCGTGTGAGTGCATTACGTACCATTGTTTTCAGTGGTATCGAGCGAGCCATTCATACCACTCGTATCGGCTTATATAGTCAGATTGTTTTTAATATAGAGGTTTGCAAAGCTTACTTACATATGTGACAGAACGCACACCTTAGCTGTAAAGCGTTACTGTAAAAGCGGTGCGTCTTTCCCAATCCTCGAGGTATTACAACCTTTGAGAACAGAGGAAACGCCTCGCGCAACGCCCCAAGCCATGCCTCTAGTAACACTAGCTAGTGGCAACCCTTATGCATGTGCACCCCCCGAGCACTGGCACTCTCTGCTTTGCGCTCGCCCGTCTGGCTCGCGCAGTTGCAGTCTCGACTCTCGTAGTCGAGCAGGGTGTCAGTTTACATCGTCTCATGCGCACTCGAGCGACACTTCCCCATGTTCTAGGTTGCCGTTTACCAACATGCAGCATCAACAGTCTACCTCCGCGCCCGGAGTCGACGCTATATCCCATGTCATTGAACATCGTACTTCCGAACATATTCAAATCGCAGTCTCGCCCTCGAACTCCGGATTTCTGAGCACATTCAGGCGTTTAACACCGCGTTACTCGCATAGCTTCAACGTGTAACAAACCCACATGTGCCCATAAATCAACAGCAGTCCATTCCCCTTGACGCGACCTTTGGGAATGAGGGTGGTAAGGCGGCCCAATAGCCACCTATCGACTTGTTGAACGACGACTCCGAGCTCCACAAGCCCGAGTTCGTCGACTTTTCCACCTACGGAAAGGTCATTCCTGCCGGCTTGGAACGCCCCCCACCCGCAACATCGACGAACCCCGCCTCTGGACGCTAACGGACGACACGACGCGTATCCTGAACGACAGAAAACCTCAAGCGGGGTACGACGAGTACCTCCACATTGGTTGATATGCCTTCTTCGACAGTTGCGCCAACGCGGCAATTGGCGGGGCTATGGACACGTTGTCAGCTGGCCCTCCTTTATCTACGGAGCATGCGACAGCCGTTGCCCTCATCAAAGCGGGTCATCGCACCCACGCGGCGACGGAGGAGGCCGCCCGTACTCGACTGGGCTTCCTCCGCCTCACCAAGGGCGGACAAATGAGCTCGGATTCGCACCGAGTGTTCGCCGAACTCGCCCACGAGCGCTTCTGCCGCCCGCGCCCTACCGCGGTCTCCTGCCCATTGGAAGAGGTAGGCCAAGCGTACGTCGACAGAACGCTCGAAGTCAGCTTGCATGCCGCAAGCAAAGCAGCTGCTAGAGCAGCGTTCGCGAAGGTAACACCAGACATGCCACCCGGACATGACGCCCATGCCAAGAAGGCGGCCGCCGACAAACGCAAGACCGCAGCAACGGCAGCAGCAAGGACTGCATAACTACACATGGTGCGCGGGATGTTGTCCTCTTCATCATCATGCGTTGCTCCGCATTGCTCTCCCCCGTGGAGAGGACATCAGCCTCGTCGAACACCACGTTACGGCTGCTCACCCCCCGACGAGTAGCAGGATTGTTCACCAACCACGCCGGTGACTCGGAAGTGTAACCCACAAAGACACCCTTCCACGCGCGATCGTCAAGTTTCGGCGTTGAGACTTGTCAACGTGGACATAGGCCGGACAGCCGAAGACCCGCAAGGAGCTCAAATCAGCACGCCTACCGGTCGCCAAGGTGAGCGGTACACCACCGACTCCGCCACTATGCACACGATTGCGGACATGCACCGAAGCGGCCATCGCTAGAGCCCAAAACGATTTAGGCAGGGCGGCTTGTCGAATCATTGACTTCGCCATCGGGACCAATGTCCCCCACTGCCGCTCAATCCGGCCATGCTGCCAATGCGCGTAAGGGGCAGTCATATCCACGGCGGTGCTGAACTCATCTTAGAGGTTTCGGAAGGTAGCACCTAAGAACACCGTGTCATTGTCCCCACGAAGACGACGAACCGTGTGCCCAATATAACGGATGGTAGTCATCATGCGACGGAGCGAGGCGGGAGCCTTATCCTTGGAGCGGACCGCATCATGCAACATGAAACGGCTGCGAAAATTAACCGCACACAAGCTGTACCGCCGTCCTCCCAAAGAGGGAACCCTCGTAGGAGCGCAGAAGTCCAAGCCTAGGACCTCAAAGACACCAACACTTCGGTCAGCCGGCTCACGCGAGATACGACGGACATGCGACTTACACACAACAAATGTCTCACAGACGCCCAACTTTTCCGACGCAGAAAACGCTACACCCTCTACCTGAGTGGCCAAAAGCCCGTCCAATTGCGACTCGCCAAGGTGACCGAGTCGGGAATGCGACAACCTCTCTTGCAATGGCGCAGTGGTGACCGAAGCGGTAGGATTCGACGAAGCAACCCGCGCCGGCAACCACACCAACAAATGCGCGCGCTCCAACGGAATCACCACACCACCACCATAACCGGCGTGAAGACGAAGGTGGTCCACGGGATCAGCTAGCACCACACAATGACCTTGTCGCCGAGCTTGGGCGAGGCTGAAAAGCATATGGTAAGACCACGACGCGCGACGGGATAGCTCAGGAACGTGGAGCACATTCTTCAGCATGGCAGGAATCTCCTCTCCATCGTCAGCCTTCACAATGATGCGGACCGAGCCCACGCCAACAGCGCGGGCACTAATACCCTTCACCCATAGCCGGTCTATGAGCGCTCGATGCTCACAGAAGTCACGGCGCACACTATTCATGTGATGGTTGGCGCCGCTGTCAGCCAATCACTTCCACGTTTGTCCACCGCGCTCGAACATGTGTCAAGCCTCGGAGAATGGCCTCGCGGGGCAGGCCGTCACGTCCATGACCGCCAGAAAAGCAACGGGGGAGTCCACATGCGCAGAGTTACCTCCGGTGTTGTTGTCCGGGCACTCGAACCTGCGATGGCCATTCTTACCACAGCCGTCTCAAACACCACGAAAAATTCTCGCTGCGCATCTGCCATATGAGGCACGACGAGTAGTCGTAGCTCCTTGAAGAAATTTCAGCTTGTCTTGGAGCTCGGAGACTTGCCGCTTCAAAAGTTCAGTCGTTGCGTCATCATGAGACGCTGCAAAAGCCGTAGGCGTTGGAGGCTCCGTTGTATGTGATGGCGCACAACTCTCGATGCGCATGCCCTTTTGACGAAGAAAACGCTTGACGGTATCCATGTTGAGGCTGTGTACGTCCCACGTGTCGGTGATGGAGTGGTATTCGCTGCGCATGCCCTTCACCAAGTACATGATGATATGCCGGTCGTGGACGACGTCCCCAACTCGGGCAAGCTGTCGTTGCAGTCGAATTAACCGGTCCAAGTATTGAATGCCGCTCTCGCCGTCCGCTTGCGGCGTGTCCAAGTCCTGCAATAGTTCCGTACACCGGTAAATACCATCGTCCTCATAATGATTGGCTAACGCGGTCCACGCAGTGCGGCTGCAGGTCTTGTCATCCTCGTTAATATTCTCGATAATGGAGAGATCGTCCTCCGGTAGCGCAAGAACAATGTGGAGTATATGTCGACTTGTTGTTGAGAGGAAGCGGCACCATGCATCCGACGACAAAGCCGGAGCTTACTTTTGCATCAAGCCACATGCACGGAAACGTCTCTTCCACATATCAAGATCTCGTGTCTCCCCACCGAACTTCGGTAGTTTTACGGAGTCCATGGCACGTGCGTCAGATGCGCTCTCTGGAGCACCATGATATCATGAAAAATGCCACCAAGAAAAGCACCAAGGACCGGTCAAGAGGCGGGCAACACAGCTCAGAAAAAAGACGACAAAGGGCTGACCGAAGACGCAGCTGTACTCCCGGAGTATATCCAGCCAAGGCAGTCAGAAACGAGTCTCAGAAAGTCTGTCAAGTTACGTCGTACATGAGTGCTAGTACACTTGTGGTAAGATACCTTTCCAAACATTCAGCCGGGACCACTACATGCTTTCACGAGAGAAGGAAAGTGGCAGGCGACAAGCTCCGGAAGCAAGCGAATAAAATTCCAGAAAGCGCCAAGCTATAAGAAAGGAAAGCAAGCCGATCTTCACGTCACACGAATCGGTGTTTTGGGGTTCAAGGCTCCAAGCGACACAAACAGGTAGGGTGTCAAAATAAAGCTACAAACACAAGCAAGAGCCAGCCACTTTGTGACCCAGCCGCACCTCGCATTGCGTGCGACACCACGAAAGGTCTACCACTCTTCGAGAAGCAAGCTCTAGGTTCCAGTCAAGACAAGTGACTCCAATAAGTAGCACCTTGCGGGCCCGTAACATGTCAAAGTCGAGGGGGCGATATAAGGAATACTTACACTCAATGAGTGACACTGCATATCATCTCACCCTAAGCAAATGCCTAGCGCTTGCCTATCACAACACACGCATTCACCTTGTGGTGAGCACACGCCAACGTAGATTCTGAGCCTTTAGATGATATCTAACGCTCAACAACTTGCCATCAGCAGCAACATAATCCATTGTATTGCTGATTAGCTTATCATCTTACAGTGCTGAGTCACAGCCGTACTATCACGATGCTACTCGACCAACATTGCTGTGTACTAACTTTATTACCACACAAAACTATGTCTCTAAACAGGGCCGCCGCCGCTGCGTCGCCGGCGGGCGCCCCGGATCCCATATAGTGGTCCTCCGCCCATTGGGAAAAGTGGGCGAGCATGGCAAGCAAGTTCGCAAGCGACAGCACAAGGCCCACGGTGTCGTCGGCGAATAATTGGCCCGGCACCCTTAACGGCCGCCTAGAGCCAAGCATGTCAACGCAACCCGGCACCTCGCACCCCAATCCTTCTATCCCGTCAAATGTATCATTAATAAATGTTTTATTAAAGAGAATTGGGGATGCTAGGCACTTTTAGCACTAGCGTCCCGTTGCCTAGTGCCTATGTACAAGGTAGCTATTTGTCATCCTAGTATGTCGTGTTATGCTATTAGCGGTACTATATTCCCTATTAGTGGCGGTCGGCCGGCCATGCCATTGCCTTCGCCGGCCGCCATCTCTCTCCTCACACCTCTCTAGTCACCACAGCCGGCCCCCTTGTGGGGCCGGCACGACCTCCGTGTGACTATCCGTTCCCGATTCCGACAAGTTATGGGCCGTCCACCTATCCACCAAGCTACACTAGAGAAAAACGTGTGTAAAATGCTCGGCGCCACGCTAGTCCTACCTACTCCCACGTAAAAATGAGTAGAGCGTGTGTGGCACCCGCCGGCGGCGCAGCGGCGGCGGCCCCGGAGGGGTGCGCAGCGGCGGCGGATAGCTGGGAAGCAGCGCTAGGGCACGGCACTCGCTAGCAGTCGCCAACCCTGCGATAGTTTTAAGTCTCCACTGGGGGCGAGGCCCGAAGCTACGCAGGCCGGAGGTGGGTCGCAACCGGAGGAGCGGCACGGTCTGGCGGCGGCGGTCCTTAGGATCACCCGCCGCCGGAAAAACCCGGTACGGGGGGTTTTTGGGGAAATATTCCCGTACCCACCATCTTTTGAGCAACGGCGACTCGATCCATGTGTTATGCCAACCCCTCCCCTAGTCGGTACCCGGTTATCGACAGGCTGCATGAGGTAGCGTGCCTAGGGTTATCGTAACTGCACACTGCTCGTAAAGTCGGCCCCCTAACAACGTAAACCACCGGGGGAGGGTACGGACGGCCACATCGCGATCAAATAGGTGATGGAAACAGACGGCGAATGGAAAGGGACATGAGAAATATGGCTCGGGGGCAAGACAGCCATCCGGACCCCGTTTGCGACCTAGTTATTTTCTCTTCCCAACCCCCGAAGGAGGAGAGAAGACTAAGCTAGGTGGTGAGTTGCGACGGGAGGAGAGACTAATATCTCGGACGGGGATGTGCAGGGATCGAGTAGGGACCGTCGACGACCTGAGCAAGGGGTTTTTCACCAGCCTTTTCCCCCCAGCTCCGGCACGACCGGAATCGCACATGAGCTGAGGTTAGGCATGTCCGACTCGTCCATCACCATCTGACTAGCCTAGATGATTAGCGTCCCCGCAGCGGCTGGAGCAGGCCGCGGATCGGGGAGACAAGCGACATTTTATATTTCATACTGCATCCAAAAAAATTACGTATAGGTCAAAAAATAATAAATACCTAGTTACGTGTATGTTTTAGACGGTATCGCTATTGCCAATGGAGAGGTCAGGATTAGTGGTTCACGGTCTAGCCCCTTTAACGTGAGTCCCCCACTTGGGCGGTAAAGGGAGGGCCCAAAGACAGCAACCGGTTAATTGTGGTATTGTTGTAAACAATTTCAATTTCAATAGAGCGTGTGTAAAGCGCTCGGCGCCACACTAGCTAGTAATCCATCGTCCAACCGACACCACGCTTCGCCTTCGAGCTAGTTGTCCGCGACTGTCCTACCATCTCCCATATAAAAAGGAGAAAGGCGTGTGTAAAGCGCCCGGCGCCACGCTCGCCCCACCAAGCTTTCACTCTCACCTAGCCTTCAGGCTGTCGATGCTTTCGACCGGATTTGGTTGTTTTTAACCGACCCGCGAAAATTCGGCCCGTGCGTACTTTAATTAGTATTATTATTGTTTTTTTCCCCAGGCAACGCCGCAACGCTCACCTAACTTAGCGAGGAGCTAACTTTTCACACGGCGAAAGGGGGGAGTCAACACGAGCGGCGCCCGACTATGCTTTTGCGTGCCTACACGCTCCTAATAGCCATGTTGGCTTTGCTTCGTCCTCGCCGGTCGCTCTCATGCGTCGGCTAATTCGCATGTGGACAGTTTTTCCCGCCACATGTCAGAAAAGTACTTTACGCAGTACATCTGGAACCGCTTCATATCGGCAACTCGCCGGTAGCGGCACGTTCCGGTGAGCACATGTCGCTACGCCTACCCGGCCCGAGACACACACTACAAGCACTACACCTTCGACCAACATGGCACCTTCCTAAGCGCAAGCTAGGACGACGTCAAAACCTCGGCTGCGTTGAGAGGTGGTGTTAGCAGTAGCATCCCGTTGCCTAGTGCTTATGTACAAGGTAGCAATTTGTCATCCTAGTACTTTGTGCTATGCTATTACCGGTACTATATTCCCTATTAGTGGCGGTCGGCCGGCCGTGCCGGTGCCGTCGCCGGCCGCCATCTCTCTCCTCACACTTCTCTTGTCACCATACCCGGCCCCCTTGTGGGGCCGGCACGACCGTGTAACTATCCGTTCCCGATTCCGACAGCCACCCTTGCCGTAGTCCGCACTCTATTGAGATGGGGTCGGAGAATATGCCCGGGGCCTCTCTAGTTTTTACTTGGACAACGCTATCCCTATATAGAGCCTTAAGGAAGGATAGCATATGTCCCGTAACCCCATTAGCCCCTAATTTAGAAAATAGAAGTTCATGATGGATAGTATCGTATGCCTTCCGTACGTCCATAAACCCCGCATGTGTGGGTAACCCTAACGCATGACGGAGGCTCGCGATATCAAATATGCTCGCGACTTGCAAGGGGCACTCCTCCCCCGGCATAATTCCTCCTTGCCACCGGCGAATTATGTTATCGCACAAGCTCCAAAAACTATCTGGAAAAGAACAATCTATGCGCAGAAGACATATTGCTAGCGACTCTGTACTTTCAAGAAAAATACGACGATAGTGGTACTGCCGTGATGACAATAAAAATAAGAGTCAATGAATACCGCAAAATACAGGTACAAATTAGAGGAAAATAATAATGTCGAATACTAGCACTTAGGCAAATGGGCTATGATATGACACTTACGCGGAAACCTACGGGATCTTCAATGACTATAAAGACGGCTTCCGCCTCCTACGTAGCATACACAAAGCACATGCCTTCTTCATCATGCTAATGGAGGTTACAAAAAATACACAAAAAGACAACAAAATGATTTAGAACAATTATGATTAGCGTGACGGCTTCTTGCATAAGGGCCTTCTTGCATAGGACTAACTATACAAAATTTAGGCCGGGGGTCTCCTTGTCTTTCCTCTATTCCTCTCCGAAGGTGTGGTGGGGCTTGACATCCCCGTGGGAGGTTCTTGGTAAAGTAGGGTTAGGTGTGGCCGTGTGGGGTTGGTTGGGTGTGGAGGGTTGGAAAGGTGGTGTAGGAGTTGTTTATAGGTGGCAACGGATTTAATGCGGTAGATACGGAGCATGTGGTGTAGCCATTGGACAGAGTTTATGTGAAGGCTGGAGATGAGACGGGTAGTGCCGCGTGGCGGGCGTTTGGGAGTGTTTGTCGGGTGGGTCGGTTCTAGGGTTTATGAGTGAAGTGATGCTAGTGTGGGTGGGGTTGTGAGGTATGCGTGTGTGACTCATGACAATGGGTATGATGTCCACCTGTGTGTCAAGCCATTGAGAGCGGAGTGCGTTTGCAAGGGGGGTATACTTTTCTATGATGAGGTGGTATGTGTTTTTATGGTAGTCATCCGTGTAGTACTTCCATCCTCCTATCTGAATCTTACTAATAGAGGAGTATGGGCGTCGGGGGGAGGAATGTCCTAGAAGGGGGGGTTGAAGTAGTCGAATAAAATAAGGTTTGTGGGTAAAGGGTCTGAGTTGTGTGAGCAGAATGTCCTCTCGCAAAACTGCGGGGAAGCAGGTGAGGGAGGAGGGGTCGAGGCCCTCGCCTACGTCTACTTTGCGACTGGTCATGTGGTTGTGTTGGTTGTAGGGTGCATCAAGTTGAGGGAGTGGTTAGCTGAACGTGTCGGATGTGAATACTGTTTGCTTGCTTGGTTTGTTAGCAAAGTCGGTGGTGATGGTCTCCCAACGTCCCCCGTTTGATTGGTTTAGTAGGGAGAGCATGAGTTGCAGTGCGCTACTGTGGCGGTCCTGTCGGCGGGCAGTCATGGAGGGGAAGTTGCCCGCCATGTCGCCATTGTTAATGAACTGACCGCACATTGGGCGACTGAACATTTTGTTCCATGGGAGTAACCGGGTGTTGTGAACGCCCCACATTAATTCCATTTTGTTTATGAATTGAGTGGATGTGAGGGAGAGGTGTCGGCCATTGTATGTGAAATCTGCGCCACTACGTTTGGCCGTGGCTAGTAGGCTGCCATGTTTGGTGATGTGGTGGAGGGGAATGGTGGCGGACGCTAAGCTGTATTTTCGTGCATCCGATTTGAGGTTGCTGCGCGCCGCGGAGGACGGCGCCGACTTCACTTTCCACAAAAAACGCACAACACTCACCAACATCCAACTTACCCACAAGCAAGAATTCATGTGGGGAGTCCACAACACCCGCCTCCTCACACACAACCCCACCCTGCGCTGCCCCATGTGTGGCCAATTCACTAACAATGGCCACATGGCCGGTAACTGCCCCACCATGTCTGGGCTAAGACATGACCGCCACAACAGCGCGCTGCAACTCCTACTCTCCCTCATGGAACGCGACAACGGCGGTCGATGGGAGACCATCACTGCAAACTTCGGTAACAAACCCATCAAGTCATTCACTTCCCCCACATCCACCCACACCCCTCTTGACTGTCCACCCGCTCACCCCACCCACATGCCCTCCCGCCTTGTTGCCACTGACGAAGGTCTCTCGCCCGACTCCCTAACCTCGTGCCCCGCCATCCCCCCCCCCTGAGATTCTCCCCCCCCCGCGCTACGACCGCCGGCGCACAAACCCGACCTTATCCGCCTCCTCGAACCTCGATTCGTCGGTCACACAAACGGTCGCCGCCGATTCTCATCAATTAAAAAGATTCAGAAAGGGGAGTGGAAGTACTGCACTGACCACAACCTCCCCCAAGCAGCCCAATTGATTCGTGCCAAATACACACCCCTCGCAAATGCCATCCGCAGCCACTTGCCATGTACCGATGTCGACATCCTCCCCATCGTCATTAGCCGCACGGGCACACCGCACTCATCCACCATCACAAGTCTCACCTCTCTACTCACCCTCCGCACCGACCCTCCTCACAAACTCATCTCCAAAGCACGACTCGACACGTCTCTTATCCTTGCACAACTCCACACGCACACTATTCAATGGCTACATCATCTCCTACTTGTATACCGCATCAAATTCCGCACGACCTCTCGCCGCGCCCCCGCATACTGCACCTTCGCACGCCCCTGATTGCACGCCGTCACCACCTTGCATTGCACACTCCCCGGGGGGGAGTAAAACCCCCGAACACCCTTGGAGAGGTTGGATTTCTGTGGTTAACGGTCTAGCCCTAACTTGTGAGTTTCCTGTATGGCATAGTTGGGAGGGCCCAGAGACAGCAACCGGCGCATACGGTACATGGTGTAAACCGGCGCATACGGTACATGTTGTAAACAATTTCAATTTCAATTTGCTGTATACGAGGGCTTTAGGAATTAGGAGGGTTAGTTTTATCAAGATTAATAGTATAGGGCCATGTACTGTGTTCTCGACGTTTGTGGGCACCTCCGAAGTATATTACATTATGCGGTTGGCCGTGTTGTAAGTAATTCCTAATGCAGATTAGTTACAGAGAGCTAATGATATAAGTCCTTATGTACATGACATCATTCAGAGTGTCTGTGCGCGATATCACGAACTAGCGTATAGACAGCTGACAGCGACAGCTGAAGCCACTGCTCTTGTCTCGACACCAGCCGCCACCCAAGGCTGGTTGTTTAGCGTACCTGTAACCATCACACCGCAAGTTACAATATCTTCCTTATCGAACCGTGCATACCACGTTCAACAAGTTATGGAGCCCTCCACCTGAAGGTTACGCGAGACAACAGTGTCATTCGGCGTGCAACTTGGAAACTCGCCCGAAGGCAAAGCCATTTTTTTTTATAATAATAATAATACTTTACTCTGTACATTTATTCCCACCTTTTCATTCTGCCCTCCGGAACAGTTCCGCTACCACCTACTCTACTCTACGCCACGACGACCTAGCCAACCACACAAGCGCACTCGCTTGTGTAGACAGGGTGCATACAGGTCCAAGCTGGAGTGGGGAAGGGGGGAGCATTGTGAGGGTGATTACTCATACATAGGGTGCACGATAGCATCAACCGTAACGTAGAGCAGCGGACATATACACCTGCCTGTTCTTGCCTCGGCTGTCACTGTGCCCCACAGTGGGTGGAGGATACGGAAAAGGTGCATTGAGACACCCCGGGGCTACAGGCCGAGGGGTCGGTGGGCATCAGGCCGTCTCTTTGTATACCGCCGTTAGGCACAGTTACCGCTAGTGGATTTTTCCACTGTCCGGTTGGGTACTCGTTTCCTCTTACATGGCGCCAAAATCAAAGCCGGCACCTACCGCATCGGCCGCCGACTCGGCTGCCGACTCCGGTACGTGCGACATTCCGTCGGCCGACTCAGCCGGCGAAAGCATTCGACTGGTGATGGAGCAGCTGCATCTGCTCCACGCCAGAATGGACGACCAGGACCGGACGCAGTCGGAGCTTCTCCGTCGGGACGCGCTGCGCAATCACCCGGCACCTATCGACGCGGCGCCGCCCCCACCTGTGGCCAACCAGTACCGGCCTACTAGCGACTCCGTGCCTACTCCGATGTTCGCGCACTCACTCCACAGCAACGCCAGTCGCAGGCCCACGATCGATCCGGAGTTTGTTGCAATGACAGTAGACTGGGCCACCAACTTCGACGGTGACTCTTTTTCCCGGTCTTTTCGCATGGACGCCCCGCTTATGCCGAGGACGGGTGAGTTCAAAACGTGGAAGCGCGACTTTCTGTCGTTCCTGTCAATTAAGGGGGCTGCGCTGATCCCTCAACTGGTTCTTTCCTCTTCTGGCGTGCCTCTGAATCCAGTCGCTCAGCGGTTCGCACACGCCATGCTCGTTCAGTGCTGCCGACAGAACAAACCAGCTGCACAAGCCATCGCGGGGGTTCCCGCTGGACGACCCGACTGCGGGACAGCCGCCTGGGAAATGTTATGCGAGAGACTGGACGCACAATCCATCTCACGCACGCTGTCACTTCTGGACCGCATGATGGTTCGTCAGGCTTCTGGTCAATCTGTCTCTGCATACGTCCACGTTGTGAAGCAGTGCTTCGATGAGCTGAACGAGTGTCTGCAGCTGAAAGATGGTTCTGCTGCCATTCACCCCCACATTCTCGCTATGGTCATGATTCGCGGCCTCTCAAACGTTGGGCAGTATGGCCAAGCCAAGCAGTGCGTGATTAATGCTTTTGACACCGATTTCATTCTGTCGGCCGACAGAGTGATGGGGAGCATTATCCACCAGGCTCAGAATCTGGACGTAGATGTCTCCAACAAAGCCGACACTGCTGATACCGGGACTGCGGTCAATGCCTTCCTTGCGGATCGTAAACGGCACGGTGGCCGTAGCATTGGGGGATGGACCGCGGACAAAAAGAAGTCCAAGTTCTCGATGAAGTGCGGGGCCTGCGGAGACCCAAACCATGTCTGGTCGACCTGCAAAGCACCGGATGCTGATGTCCTCCACTGGACACTAGCCAAGCGTAGGCAGATTGCCGAAAAGTATGCCGGTCAGCCCCCTCCCACTGCACACCTCAGCGACCTTCCTGCTAACGAGGCGTCTGAGATACAGGCTCCTGATGAGGACACACTGTAATACGACATGCAGGACGAATATGACGACACTGAGGTCAGTACATCCTTTGCCTCTGTTGCATTCACGTCCGCTACAGCTCGTGTTGCAGACCTATCTGATTACTGGGTAGTTGACTCTGCTTGCTCCGTCAACTTGACGTCATTTCGGTCGGATTTTTCGGAATTTCATCCCTCTTCCCGCCGCAGCACCGTCGGTGGCGTCGGTGTCTCGGTACATGGCAGTGGAAAAGTCCGCATTCCCATTTGCCTGATTTCCGGTAGAACGGTCTTTCGGCTCGTTCATGCCCTCTATACCCCTGACTTGTCCTCTCGGTCTGCGCAACGTATCAGTCGTCTACTGAGTGTCAGCTGGATGCAGAAACACTCAGGGTGCGCGTTTTCTTTCCCCACCGACACTGACTCTGGCATGTTGCTTGTCACCACAAGAATGGGGATGCTAATCCCGTCGGGGAACGGGCTGTACCTCCTCCCGAGGTCGCATGACTGTGCGGGGCTGTCCTCGCACACCGTAGACAGTCGTAGTCAGAAACCTGTCGCACTTGCTGCCGAGTGCGACGCTGCTTTGTGGCATAGTAGAATGGGGCACCTGAACATGCAGAGCCTCCAAGCTCAGCATTCTCATAACACGGTGTCTGTACCCGTTATGCCTAGTTGTGTAAAATATCTCTCCTGTGAGTCTTGCAATCTGAACAAAGCCGCGTCTGCGCCAAAAAATCGCAAAGCATCTCAGAAACCAGCCGCCCCACTGCAGCACTTGTCGTGTGACCTGTGGGGTCCTGTCAGTGTCCCCTCCCCTTACGGTCTAAGGTATTGCCTGCTGGTCATCGACCATCACACTAACTTCATGTGGGTGAGGTTTCTGAGGTCTAAGGATGAGACGTGCGCGAAACTGGAGACCATCCTCCTGAACGCGCGGCATACCCATGCCCGTTATCCCTCACACCTCCATGCGTTTGCACCGTTTCTAAAATTTGACTCAGACTCGGTCTTCGAGGCAGCGAACACGCAGCTCATGTGCACGAGATTGGGTTTCAGCACTCAATTCTCAGCGCCTTATGCACATCACATGCTTGGCAAAGCAGAACGCCCGTGGCGCACTCTGCGTGACTGCGCGTCCTCAATGCTTCACGCGATGTCTGTGCCTAACAGCATGTGGTCCTGCGCGATCAGCACGGTGGTCCACTTCCGTAACCGTACCTACAGTCGGGCTGTTGGTCCTTCTGGGGGGGTCCATGTCACCCTTCTTACAAGCGCAGTTCCGGACGCGTCAGTATTTCGCGTATTCGGGTGTGCGGCATTTGCCAAGGTACCTCATAATCTCAGACGGAAACTCGGCTTGAAAGCATTCCGAGGTGTGATGGTGGGGTACTCTCACAACTCACCGGGGTATCGTATCTACAACCATGCGACCAGGCGCATCACCACGTCTGTCCATGTCAAATTTGACGAGAATGTGCCCGGGTTTGGGACATCCCACCTTGTCGCCTCGTCGATAGATGTGTGTGCAAACGCAGTGACTATCCATGTTTCCCCTGTAAGTCACCCACTCCCAGATCTAATCTTGGACGCAGAGGACACCGTGCCTGTGGTGGGGGTCGACAGACACACTCGCCTTCGCGGACCGCCTACTAGCTTCGGGGAGTACGTTGCCCATGTCTCTACTGTGCCGCGCGTGTGTGTCATTGACTCGTGTGAGCACGATCTGTCCGACCACATGGACGACATCTTTCCGCTCCATGACTTCTCCATGATGGTCGCTCAGCCACGTCACAGGTGCTCTGAAAGACCTCTGCGCGACGTCGCCCTAGTGTCCGCGAGCGTCTGTGTTGAACCAACATCCTACAAAGATGCTTTAATCAGTCCCCAGTCGGCGGAGTGAAAGACGGCCATGCAGGTGGAATTCAACTCTCTGACGTCCAACCAGACATGGGATCTCGTTCCCCTGCCCGCTGGACGCCGCGTGGTCAATAGCATGTGGGTTTTCAAGGCTAAAACAGATGCATCTTGTGCTGTCTCTCGGTACAAGGCGCGGTTTGTCGCAAAGGGCTGCAGCCAACGCGAGGGGATTGATTACACGGAGACATTCTCACCCGTCATCCGACTCGCTAGCCTCCGCGTCTTCTTCAGTATCGCCGCGGCTCGTGACCTCGAACTGGGCGGTCTCGACATCGACACGGCGTTCATGTACGCACCCATCAAGGAGGATGTCTACATCCGACAGCCACTTGGGTTCGATGACGGTACCCCCAATGTCTTTCACCTGCGCCGTACTTGTACGGCCTGAAGCAGTCCCCCAGGGAGTTTAATGAGCTGCTTCGTGACTGGCTCGTCTCTCAAGGCTGGCGCGAGCTGATGTCGGACCCGTGCATCTACATTATTGAGGCGGACGGCATCTTCGCCATGATTGCCCTCTACGTGGATGACATTCCCGTGGCGTGCAACAACACCGCCTGGCGGGTGGCATTCACCGCGCTGGTGCGATCCCGATTTGACATCAAGGATCAAGGTGATCTGTCCGACATCATCGGCATGCACATCACCAAGGACAGGGCAGCGCGCACCATCAGCCTCGATCAAGGCAAATACGTGCGCGAGCTGCTTGAAAAGCATGACATGGTGGACTGCAAACCCTCGTGTCTCCCGATGGACCCCGGTTTCTTGGGTGCAATCTCCAAGCAGACGGCTGTACCTCTCACGGGCGCGGACCGGGACGTGTACCCGAGCCTGCTCGGCAGTCTGCAGTACGCCGTTGTATGCACTCGCCCGGACATTTCGACCGCGCTTAGCATTCTGGGCTCTGCGCAGGCGAACCCCACGGTGGCCCACATGCAAGCCCTTAAGAACGTGCTGCGCTACCTTAAGGGGTCTCCAACCATGAGCCTGACGTTGGGGGGGGAGAGGACAACACTCTCCAAATTACAGGCTTTCCTGATGCAGACTGGGGCAATGACAGTGTGACACGCCGGTCACGATCGGGATTTGTGTTTACACTGGGCAGAGGTGCAGTCAGCTACAAGTCTATGAAACACTTTTGCGTCGCACAGTCAACATGCGAGGCTGAGTATTACTCATCAGCGGACGCGACTAAGGAGGCCATCCATATTCGACAGATGCTTTCGGAGATCTTCAGTCGACCTGTTAGCGGGACGACCACCATCTGGGAAGACAACCAGAGCTGCATCGCCTATTCGCAGAATGCACTGGTGAGCGAGAAGACCAAGCACATCGACCTGAAGTATCACTTCGTGAAGGACCACGTGCAGCTGGGGACTGTCAAACTACGTTACCTACCCACTGGTGACATGGTCGCCGACATGCTGACCAAGCCACTACCTAGACCTGCACTCGTGAAACACAGGAGCGCCATCCTGGGGACATCCGGACCCATGCAACGACACACTTTGTAGAGGGAATTCTGTAATCACTTCCATCTGGTTACAAGACACACCTTAGCTATCTTGAGGGGGAGTGTTGTAAGTAATTCCTAATGCAGATTAGTTACAGAGAGCTAATGATATAAGTCCTTATGTACATGACATCATTCAGAGTGTATGTGCGCGATATCACGAACTAGCGTATAGACAGCTGACAGCGACAGCTGAAGCCATTGCTCTTGTCTCGACACCAGCCGCCACCCAAGGCTGGTTGTTTAGCGTACCTGTAACCAGCACACCGCAAGTTACATTATCTTCCTTATCGAACCGTGCATACCACGTTCAACAGGCCGCCGGCCAATGTGTTCGCTAGGTGGTCGGCTTGATCATTGCCCATAGAGTTTTTGTGTGCCTTTGTTTTGCCGAAGTCTATGGTGAGGCCTCTTGCGCTGCGGGTTTGGAGTGTTGAGATGATAGAGGGGAGTAATAACTCTATGGAGGTGTACAAAAAG
Organism: Tetraselmis chui; assembly: GCA_026401115.1. Taxonomy (NCBI): domain Eukaryota; kingdom Viridiplantae; phylum Chlorophyta; class Chlorodendrophyceae; order Chlorodendrales; family Chlorodendraceae; genus Tetraselmis; species Tetraselmis chui. The sequence goes on from JAPMLY010001254.1 coordinate 104,332, forward strand.
ACATATATATCACGTACGCAGGCTTTAAAGGCGGCTTCAATGGGCTGACGACAAAGTAAAGTCCAAACACATTCGGCGCTCGCCGGCGGCGCAGCGGCGGCGGCCCCGGAGGGCGACGCGCTCGCAGGTCCGTCGGCACTCACCCCCACCTCCACGCGGTGGACACTAGTAGCCCTATAGCCGTGCTAGACTTGGCACGGCAGGGAGCTAAACGAGGTACCGCCATATGCGATCCGCGCGATTTACAGCTGTCGGAAAGCCTCGGTACATAGGGCTTTTGAAATATTATTTGTACAACCAACGTCAAGATCTCCCGCTCGGACTGTCGGATATTTCTTTTTAAGATTGGATACACCCACAATACATTCCTGCTCAAGGACCGGGACTCGTATTCGAGGAGTTGTTCGGCGGCGAGGAGGGTACATACGGATCTGCGTTGGAAGGCGGGTTGGAGCTGGCGGCGAACAACCGGGAAGGGCGCTCGCTAACTAGCCATGTGGATGTCGAACCTCTCTTGCGGGTGATGTACGACGCGAAGCAAGCCGTAGGCGGGTCGCAGTCAGAGGAGCGAAACGGTCTAGCGGCGGCGGCCGTCATGATCTGCCGCCGTCGGAAAATCCCGGTATGAAGGATTTCGGTTAAATCTCCGTACCCAACATCTTTTGAGGACGGCGCCTCGATCCATGTGCTTGACCAACCCCTCCCCTAGTCGGCACCCAGTTACCGATAGGTTGCCTTAGGCAGTGTGCATAGTATTATCGCAACGGCATATTGCTCGTACAAGCGGCTCATTGACGGCGTAAACAACTGGGGCAAGGTACGGACAGACCCAATGCGATAAAAAAGGTGGTGGAAAATAGACGGCGACAGACCGGGGATATGAGAAAATCTCCGGCACTTCGGCAAGTGCGGCAGCCGAACACCGTATAAGGCTATGGCCCTCTTTTCTTCCCAGCCCCCGAAGGAGGGATGAGGGAAGCCTCGGGTATGTGACAACCTGTGACGGGAGGAGCAGCGCTAATCTCCGACGAGGGTGTGCGGGGATCGAGAAGGGACCGTCGACGACATGAGCGAGGGGGTTTTCGCCTGCCTCCTCCCCCCTAGCTCCGGCACGCCCGAAGTCGGAAATGAGCATAGGTCATGTAGGACCGACTCGACAAGCATAGGTTGACCAGCTTGGCTAATCAACGCCCTCGCAGCGGGTGGAGCATGCCCCATATCGTGGAGAATAGCAACAAATTATATTTTATACATGTATGTAGAAAAAATACAAATAATAAAAAAATGAAACTGTTTACGGTATGATTTAGACGATGTTGCTATTGTCATTGGAGAGGTTTTGATTACTGGTTCCACGGCGTACGTCCTAAGGATCTAAGGTACCTACGATAGGTATGATCACATGGGGCGCCAAGAGACAACAGCCGTGAACTCGGTATTGTTGTTAAAAAAAAATTCAAGTTTCAAATACATTCGTGAACTAGGGATGCCCTCCTCCTTTGTTACCACATGCGAACACCTAATCACCTATACGGGGTATTCACCACCAACTATATCACACCCCACGGTAACACAACACACATCGACATTAACAGTGGCAAACTACAATGCGACGCGCCCTCCCCCTTTTTATTCACCCTCTTCCTTGAACCCTTCCTAAGATGGCTTACTACAGGTAATCGTAGTTACATCCCAGATCCGACCCCCGCCACCCCCCCCCCCCCCCGACAACCCCCCCACGGAGATATACCCGGGAAATGGCTTCGCGGACGGCCTCAGCCTTGCGACATGCTCCATACATCATCTCATCATACAACTCAAGAAAGCATATCTTTTCAATGAATACACGGGGCTCGGCATCAATGCGAGGAACTGCTGCCTCGCGGGGGCACTCTCGCCATGTGGCAGCGCTATCTCCAAAAACAACAAAGCTCTTATCAAAACACCGCCTCTCCCACCTCACCTAGTCAACTTCGACGTCAATAAAGTGCTTACCGTACTCTTAACTATCACCCCCACTGAAAACTAGAAAGTATTAGGAGTAGAACTCAACACCCCCCCACTGTTCATACCACACTGTCGAGACCTGCGTTGACAACCTATTGCCCTCAATTCCGCACTTCCGACGCTCCCCCCTTACACAATAACGTCGTCGACGCGCCATTACATGCCTCCTTATTGGGAATCACGTCAACCTCTCTCTCGGCCTACTCAGTAACCCCCAACTCCGCATCCTCGATGGCACAATCTGCCGGGCCCTTGGGTCGGCAGTTCTCTCAGTCCATAACCTACCCCGCAATGCTCTCCACCGTCCAACCTCCGACCCAGGTTATGGCTCCCCTCCCTGAAAGCCACCGCGGCACAACTCACAATCTGCCACCGTCATAAAATACTTAACCTCCATGGGTACCGAAGCACCATGGCCCGCAACCGTATGCACAAAATTATCAATCAAAACAACCAATGGCCAACAGAGGCCATCATGACTAGTGCGAACCAACCCGCCACCCTCCGTAGTCTCTTTCGAATCCAGCGCGACACTAACAAGCACTTCCACGGCTATCTCGCCATGACCGTCACCATCCCAATCGCCACCACACTCCGCACACACTTCCAAACCCATGACGCATTCCTCTGCTCACTGTATGGGCAACAAACCACCCACATCATGGAGCCATTGCACTACCAACAAGCACAAAATAATATAAAACCGCGCTCCACACACCTCTCCCTCTTCAACCGACTCACACCCCTATGGAAACACGACATCACCGAATGGTCGCAACTAGCCCTACGCGCCACTCGCACTAAACTCATACTAAAACCCGCAGCGCACATTAAAATATTGTTTATGGGGGATGCGGTGCTCGACTTTTGTCCGCGGTCCATGGCCACATGGGTGTTGTGACGCGACGCTGTATAGGCCGAGAAGGGTCTATGTTAGTGGGGATGCAGGTTGGCGGAATATAAATGGGCATGTGGTGTGGGTTGAGCATGTAGAGAGCGTAGGGGTGTGTCGGTTATAGTCGAGTGAATGTCAAGGGGGGACGCACCATGAAACTGCGGGGAGGTCGCTTGACGAGCCTTTGTTTGTGGCGTCACATGGGAAGTTGACATAATCAGCTGCGCTCGGGTAGTTGGCGAAATATCATCTGGGCTGTGTCGGGATCCAGCCACATACGCTGTCAACTGTGGTCCCCGAGGTGGTGTATGGGTGTGAGAGTTGTCGCTCAGTCGTAGCTACGGGCCGCGGGGCGTGCGGAGAGCCGCCGCTTGGTCCGTAGGGAATGGACTCGCATCAAATCCGGTTTGCGAGCTCGTATCGCTGGACATGGTGGATGAAAGAGGGTGATGTGAGAGCTCGGACGTTCACGAGAGGGGTAGGTGTGGTTTACATGGTGTGGTGAAGATGAGGAGAAAGAGACCGAGTTGGGCGAAGGCTCAGACTGCCGCGGGGGTGGGTTTGTCTGTAAGTAAGTGGTAGCGTTAGCCGTGGAAGAAGTGCGTGGCACCACGTGACGGTGTTCAGATTTTTTATGTACGGCCATATATTGGCGGAAGGTACAGTTGTGGAGATGATGGTGGCGTAGCGGGTGTGCGTGGGTACCCTTTTTCGAATTTTGATTTGACGCGTGGCTTGGAGTTTGACCCGCGAGGGCCTCCTCCCGAGCCCGCCGGAGCTGAAGCTCGCGGCTGGTGAGGGGATCTCGTCCGGCATAGAGCACGGCCCATTGATCCTCAATCGTAGCGCAGCGGAGATGTCAAGCCTCGGGTTACGATGGGTTAGTTAGTTAGATAGTTAGTTAATAAGTCAATTAGTTTGTCATTTCGTATGTCCGTGAGCTCACCAATTCTTTCGATTTGATAAACAAAAACGACGTCACAATATGGAAAATGCAGGTGGATGAACTGTCACAAACAACGTTGGGTTTGGGTCAGTGATAAATATCGCCCCGATAAAGTATGTGCACTGCGAGCACGTGCGTATCCTAGTTATCGTGCGACGACGGCCAATTTTCGTCCAAAAGCGTCGCAGCCGAGCAAGTAAGCATGCATTCAAAATTGGCGTTTCGGATGAGCGATGCCACACTGAAATGGCTGCTTTAGGACGAGATCGTCAAATCTTGTTGCGAAGTTCCCAACAAGTTTTTGTAAGTGCATAATTCGCAATGAACGCCATACATGCGCCGGGCACTGCGTAAGAGCCTATCCCAAGCTTTCAATTTCTTAGTGCGCAAAGCTGTCTTCCCGGGATTGTTGCATGTCGGGGTTTGGAGGCCGCGACCCCGTGTTGAATGCAAATTAAGGTTGCGAATGTGTGCAGCAAGAAATTTCCTTCAAGTTGTATAATGTGCAGGATGAGTTGTGTTTTGAAAAAACGCTCACATTCGCATGACGAAGGTTCTCTTGTTTACTACATATTCCAAATTGGTGAGGGATCGGGGGTGAGTAGCCCTGGATGCGAGCGAAGTTCATTGGGTCTTTTGAGACTCAACGAGTTGATGGTATGTTGCGTTCCGCATGTTTAGGGCACATGCCATGGCCACTCAAACCCTTTCCGCGGCCGGCGCTCGTTGGGCTTCGGGCTTTTAAGCGCGATAGCTTGTGTGAACAGAAGTTGCCATGTGAGAATAGAAAATGCATTACCACATGGAGTTCCCGTACCACAGCAAAATTATGGTCACCCATGCATGTACATCTTGGTGGCAGAAAAACAACCATACGGACATAGGTCGCAAATAAGAAACGCCCATCACCGCAGAGGGGAGGGGCACTACCTAAAATATGTGGTAAAGGCTTTGGAGAAAACCAACCGTAAACACACAGGGGACAGGCATCTCCCGTGCAGTTATGGGTCGATCCATGTTCACATGAATGACTTATGAATATGGGTCTAAACATACACACAAATAGTCGCGGCTTACAAACGGTAAACATCGCTTCACTAAAAGTCGGCGCTCGTTCGTCGCGAAGTGTGTTTGTTTGTCTACAATAGATTCAGGCTACTATATGCGAATGAATGAGCCTGTCACGTCCCCTTTGTCAAGTCTGAGAATAGTTCAGCGTTGCTTGCCACAGCGTGGTCGTAGAGCACCGCAGCGCTGAGCTTTTCGCTCAGTCTGTACAATCCGGCTTCCGCTAAGAGGAGACATCTTGTCACACCCAATCTCCGACTCTCGGTCATATGCAGTGTTATGTGCACTTTAGTCTAAGGACACACAAGCTGGCATGCAAGGAACGTAGCTTCACGCACACTCGCATAAACACATATCAGGAAGAAACACGATGGACGCCCTCCCGCATATAGACGTACGCTCACGCCCTCAGTCAATTTGAGAGACAGCACTACGCACACGCACACTCGCATCTTCCCTCGAAGTAATTTACCCACCCGCCATGATTCATCCCTTCCTCTTTCCGAATGTTCGACATACGCACGCACAGTCAGCCACACGCACTCCTCATTCAGACACGTACACTCAGTTAGAAACAAAAGCAGAGCACTTCAGTTTACACACACACACACACACTCTCTCTCTCTCTCTCATACGCACACAATACTGAACTGATTTCAAGTAGGAAGAGACCTCTGTTGCTGACAAATTTCGTAGTGCCGGACTCACCCCCCCAAGCTATATCCGAATGCTGCGTCTGTTCGCTGCACATTCCCCATCACCGCAGTCTTCAACGTTGTGGGCAATCAGAATCCCGGCCACACTCACACTAGTCAACAAAACTTTGGGGGAATGCGCCCGGCAACGAAAAATGGCAGTCAAAACTTGAGAGTGCTGCGGCTGAACATGTTGCCTCGCTCCGCATGCCTCTACCGCGCAGCTCTCTCCCCTCTCTAACCCTTCCCCTCTCTCTCTCTGGGCATTTCCGTCATGTCTCCCTACCACTACGCCCTCTGCCATCGAATCAGGACGAGCATTACCATCTACCACCCACCCAGCCCCTTCTTCCACGAGCAGCGCCGCCCTCGCGTGAAATTCATTTGCATGTCATCAGCTACAACACGCAACCGCCGCCGCAAGCCACACTTTCCTGCCACTCACTCACGCAACCCAGTGCACCCTATGCCTCGTGCACACAATCCACATCTTTCCAGGACAACCACAATCACGACACCCCTCAATCATGACCCGCTTTCTTCTGCCGCCAGAACTGTGTGGATGCAGTGATGCACCCCCCGTCGGCAGCGCGCGAGCCCTTCCAAGAGCTAGACACGGGAGTTACTGGGTAGGGATCATCCATAGCGCTATTAAATGGCTTCACAGCGGCACCCCCATCCATCCATCAGTGCCACGGTCGGTCCGCTCGCCCATCATCCGCCAACATCCCCGGGTTGGTTGCCACAGGAGGCAGCGCGGCCAGGAGCCCCGCCCAGGGGTCCTCAACCATGGAGGGTTTGTAGTACCCACCCCTGCCCCCGCCCTCCCGCCCCTTTCCCCGCCCCCGTCCTCGCCCGCCGCCTCGCCCGTCCCACTGCACGCGAGGTTCGTCCCTCCGCTGCATCTTGGGATGCCTTCCGCCGTAGGAGGGCTGCGCGCCTTGGAAGGGAGCGTGAGGTGGGGGCAGGAGGGAGGCAGGCGGTGGTGGGAACATGCTAGGGGGTGGGGGGCCCGGGAAGGGGAAGTGGTGTGGGGGTGGGCCGAGGGAGCCGTAGCCCTGCGGCGGTTGTGGCGGTGGGGGTGGGAGTTGGGAAGGCATGGGGCCGTGCCAGGCGTGCGGTGGGGGTGGGTGGCCGGGTGGGGGCCTGGGCCCTGGGACGGATGGTGTTCTGTGGTTGGTGAGGAGGGAGGAGGGGAGGTGCGCGGGGAGGTGTGAGGGGGAGGGGGCAGCCGCGCGGGCGCCTGTGTCCCTGTGAGCAGTTGCGAGGGGGTCACTGGTAGGAGAGCAGACGGGAGGGAGGGTTAGCACGCCACTCAGTGGGCCAGACATCTGCATGAGGTAGTAGTAGCAGCACTCTGGCGCCATTCATTTGTCACCTTATTCTCTCTTTGATTTTTTAAGTTTATTTGTGCTTTTAAAACAATTATTATCTATCATATTATATTATTTGCTTCGGACATCCCGTTTACGGCGGAGGGGGACGCAGCTGAGCGGTAGCCGCGGGGTGGGCGAGGTGGGCGTGCGGTGTACCTGTAAAACGTGAAGCCCGCAGCTTTGGGAGTTGGGAGTGCGCTGGGGGAGGGGGCGTCCACGAGTGGGTTGGCCAAGCCGCCTGCGACGATACGAGTACAGGTACGACCAACGGAATAAATATCAGTGCGACATCATCCATCAACAAAATTTGCTATTATATGCGCAACGTCGGCGAGTTGCGCTGTCGCTTCGCCTCGCAGCGTCAGGCGATAGAGGCGCAGACACTCGATGCATTAGCAAAGAACACCAGGGCTGTGGCAAGGTGAGGATCTGATGGGTCTTACCTGTTCCGCTCGCATATGAGGCGCTTGGTTGGGCGGCGCTGCTATTATTGGCGGCCTGTTGGCGCATCGCCTTCATCCGCGCTCGCCGAGCTTCTGCCTCCTCCATAGTTCGACGCTCAGCACGTTTCGGCCCCGGGGCGGGCGCTGCACCACCGTATCCCCTACAACTGCGGGAAATGTTCTCCCTGCCGTGACCACCAGGCTATTTCAACGCGGTCTTCAGAATAGGAATCCGCCTCCCCTGGTCTAAACTCGAGGGTAGCGGGTGTGAAACGACAGGAGGCGGGGCTTCAGATTAATAGTTTCTTACAAGAAAAAGCAGCGCGGAGACCGCCAAGCCAGCCGACTCTCATCGCTGCTGAGGCAATGCCATGTGTATGTGTACATGTACCTCAACATGTACCCGATGTACCCACTACCGCGACGTGCCTGGAGTTCATCATTATTATTAGACATGCAATCATATGAAATTGCTATATTGATTTACAAAATGCCAAGCATGATTGGTTGCCGTCTCAGCAAGTTACCACCAACCCCTGGCTATGTTAGGGCTGGCGGCTACTCTAGGGCTAGGTTGGCCAAAAAAAAATCTTACACAAGATCACCGAGACAACCCAAGAAGTCCGAAGAAACTTGCTAGCTCGTAAAACATCCACTCCAAAGGAGTCATTGTGGCGGTTAGCCTCTGAAAGCTAAACGCTAGCACAAATCTGTTCTAGTCTGTCTAGTTCTGTTGTTGCAAGAAGGCAAAAAGATGTTGTCGAGAGGACAATTGATGAAAGATGTCTCAATGTTGTACTTAGGCAGTAGATGTTGTAAGTGAACAAAGGAATTGTTTAAAGGTTCTGTCACCTCCCTCTACTGCACTGGGCTTAAATAGGTTTCAGCCCAGACTAGTTACGCCTGCAAGCTTCGCTTACGTGTCAGGCGTTGGTGCTGCTCAACCGTCGTCATCTGTCCTCGAGACACGGCCTGCCTAGCATTGGGTCTCACGACGCGGCTCCTTCTGCATTGAAGAGCTCGTTCTGGCGCGTCATCTGGCTGGTTAGATTAATTATGCATATCTGTACGTACCGGGAGGTACTGGTCGTACTGTAGCATCAGCACCATTACAATATTGCAGTAGCGACGTACCCACGAGTATACGTCCGTCCTGTGGAAAAGCACGAATTGGAATCCGTAACGAGTACCTGTACAATGTCCTGCAATGTACTGTTGCAGGACTGTACTCGTCACACTCGTACCCTCCCCCTCTTGACAGATCAATGAGGCCGCCGCGAGGCAGACCTCCGTGGTTCTTGGCTCCTTTACTGAAGCAATTACTGGGACTCAGGAATGCGCGCTGGGTGAGCGTGCATGAAGTCAATGTACGCCTGAGTCTTGGCGAACTTGCGCCATTGGGGCGTCTCCAAGAATTCTTGTAACGCAACTGTTCGATGCACCTCGTTCAAACGGTGCCAGACAGGTGGAATGTCGTCATCACTGAAGTGCGTCATGAAGAGCAAATATTTGCCTCGTCGTCCAGGTAGCGACTTGATGCACACAGCAGAGATGTGTGAGACGTCGAATTCCTCATCGTCTCCTTCAGGTACAGTCACAGGAACAGCTGGTCGTAGCGGAGCAGTAGAGCAGGGTCGTAAATTATTAACGTGGAACACAGGGTGTAAGCGTACTGTCGCTGGTAGTTTCAATCTGTAACTGTGTTTTCCAATCTGCTCCTCCACTGAAAAAGGGCCGAGCTGTCTGTCTCTGAGTTTCCTGTTCGGTTGTCCTCGCAGAAAAAGATTTGCTGTGACGACTGACACCTTGTCTCCCTTAGCGAAGTGTGGCGCTGTAGACGGTTCTGAGCGCGCCTGCATCTCGTCCTTGTGTAGCTGTAACACTGAGCGTACCAAGTTGTGCACTTCCTGTAACAATCTTAACCGTTCTGTTGCGTCTTGCGAAATTGGAATTGACGGTCGCATGCTGAAGAGTAGGTCAGGAGGCTCCTCAGGAGAAAAACCAAAGTTAGCCTCGAACGGTGTGTGCTCAATTCCGAGTGCACGCGAAGCGTTGTACGCAAACTCCACTTGCGGTAAAAGTGTCGTCCAATCAGAGCCATCATAGCAACAGAAGCAACGAAGAAGCTGCTGAAACGTGCTGTTCACGCGCTCTGTCAGTCCATCTGTTTCTGGGTGTCGGCTGGTAGACATGTTCAGACGCGTTCCAAGGCGTCTCCATAGTGTCTGCCAGAAGGCGCTGACAAATTTCGGGTCGCGGTCACTGATCAGCACACGGGGTAGTCCATGTAAGCGGTAGACTCCCTGTAAAAACAAAGTGGCAGTTTCTTCGGCAGTAATCGTCTCTGTGCATGGCAGAAAATGGGCCATTCGAGTTAGATGGTCTACTACAATCAGCACACTGTTAAAGCCGTTGCTCTCAGGCAAGTGTGTCAGGTAGTCAAGACCAACTGTGTGCCACGGTCTGGGTGGAACAGGCAATGGGTAAAGAGTCGCAGCCATCTGCGGTCGAATCTTCGCTCGTCGGCATACGACGCAGCGTTCACAAAAATCTTTCACGTCTTGGCGGATTCGTTTCCACCAGAATCTGTCGAGTGCTTTAGCAAGAGTGCTAGCAACTCCTCTGTGACCAGCTGACGAACTTTCGTGCAGCTCTGTGATCAATCTCAGTCGGAGCTCAGAGTTCTGTGGAATACAGAGGCGATTGAGACGCCAAAAGTACCCGTCTCTGGCTTCTATCCGGCTGTCTCTTGTCCACTCACCATCGTCCCCATAAAACGAATCTCGTGAGAACCCCTCGCGAATGAGATCAGCGAACTCAGGGCTCAGCTGCAACGCTTCAACAGTCAGTGAATTTAACTGTGCGTCTTCAAACAGCAGCTGGGACTTCCGTCGTAATTCTCGATCTGACGGAACCTCGCCATCCCAAAATAAGGGTACTGTGGCCTGAGGTACGAAGTCTGGACGCCGGCTTAACGGGTCGGCTTCGTTCAGAGCTCCCTTGCGATATGCAAGTGTCATCGAGCCCACAAACGGTTGCAAATCCCGCAGGTATCTTGCTTGCCGCTTGTTCAGCCTGTTGTTCGGTTGCCTGAGCAGATGCCGCAGTGTGTCGTGGTCTGTTACGACAAGGAACTTAGAACAGCCTTCAAGATAGCACCTCCAATGCTTGACAGCTTCGCATACGGCCAAAGCTTCTAAGTCGTACGCAGAGTAAGTGTTACCACGCTCAGCTGGATTCAGCTTACGCGCCCAGTAAGAGACTGGTTGAAGACCGCCTCCTTGGTCTTGCAACAGGACTGCTGCAATCCCCACTGTTGAAGCATCTGTAGCTACGGTGAACGTCGCGTCCGAGCTGACCTCCGGAAGGATCAGGCATGGCGCGGAAATGAGCCGTAACTTGAGAGTCTCGAAGGCTTCCAAACAGGCAGGCGTCAGCGTAACCTTCTGTGGCTGGGACTTCCGCAGTAAGTCCGTCAATGGAGCCGTAAGGTCGCTAAAATGGTGTATAAATCTCGCATAGAAGTTGCAGAACTGTACGAAACTGCGAACCTCCTTCTGCGTCTTGGGCACTGGCCAGTCTGCAACGGCCTCGACTTTCTTTGTGGAAACCGAAATTTTCCCGGCTGACACAGTATAGCCCAAATACTCCATTTCTTGCAATCCGAAGAAGCATTTCTTAAGGCGTAATTTCAGCCCTTCCTCCTTGAATCGCTGTAGCACTAGACGTAGATGTTCCAGGTGCTCTTCCAGAGTTCGACTGTAGATACAGACGTCATCCAGGTAGACTGTCACGAACTTATGTAAAAAGTCGCGAAGAATGTCGTTCATCATCCTCTGAAATGTAGCTGGTGCATTGCACAGCCCAAACGGCATGGCGACCCATTCCATTAAGCCATCAGGGGTCTGAAAAGCCGTCTTGTGAATGTCCTGTTCACGCACTCGAACTTGCCAGAATCCAGAAGCGAGGTCGAGGTGTGTATAAAAATTCGCGTCCTTAAGTTCGTCCAGTGTGTCATCCACTCTCGGAAGTGGGTAGGCATCTTTACGCGTAACTTCGTTAAGGCCACGGTAGTCAATGCACAGACGTAGCGAGCCATCAGCTTTTCGCACAAAAAGAATTGGCGAGCCGAACTCACTGTAGCTGGGACGGATCAAGCCAGCTTCCACTGCGTCTTTGAGCTGTCGATTAAGCTCAGCGCGCTCTGCAGGTGACAATCTGTTCAGACGTTGACGTCGCATCGGGCCAGTTGTGTCAATGGGGTGATCCCACTGTCGGCTTACTGGCGGAGAGTCGACAGGTTGCAGTAACTCCGGGAAGTCTTCAAAAAGTAACGACCGGAAGTTGTCACGTTGTTCTGCTGTTAGTTCCTCTCCAGTGTGAAAGTCTGTTTGTTGTTTGGCAGCTGACGTAAGTTCAATGACGTAAAAATCAGCATGACGTCCCCTGCTGCGGCGCGTCTTGCGCATAAGCTTCTGAACTTTCGTAGACGACAGGAGTAGACACTCAGGGCGTCGTTCCTCAAGTGTAGTCTCAACTGCCGTGCCGTCCATTAGTGTAAAAATTCTGGTTGTACCAAATTGTAAAGAGGCATGTTCATCATCAAGCCATGGTAAACCCAGGATTAAATCAGCTGTACGTAAATCACGTAAGACGTAGAAAGTCCGATGAAACTCGTGTCGAGCCAGCTCAAAAGTGACGTCGCAGACTGTCGTAGAAGTCACTCGTTGTCCATTAGCGAGTCGAACTGGGGTCTTACTTGCAGACTTCCGAGTCTGTAAAGCAAAGCGTCGTACAAAGTCCTCTGACACAAAATCAAGTGTCGCAGCGCAGTCCACTAATCCAGAAATTTGGTGTCCGCCATCAGGAGTTTTCACAGTCAGCTCAGTTCGAATTAACGGGCGAGCTTCCGTGAGGTCAGTCAGTAGTGCTGTAGCTGGCGAGGAAAATTGTTGCAGCGTAGCGATGGACTGTTCCGAGTCGTCTGCTGGTACAGGTACCGAGTCGGGTTGATCAGGTGCTGTAGGTTCTGAAGAGTCGTTAAACGCACAATCTGCGTCGACTAACCACAGCTGTACAGGCCAAGGGGCTGGAGCAACCACCTCCTGTTGAGCTGGGTTCTCCAGTGACTGACGTGTAAAAAGCTGTGTCCTTGCTGGGAATTCTTGATAGAGTTTCCAGTGCTTAGTTACCTGTGTAAATTTCGCCCACTTCGGTAGTACAAATACAGCCATCGTAGATGTCGGAGATGTTCGACGACAATCCTCAAAATGCTGCGCAATCTGCTCAGCTAATTCCCAGGGTGGGTTGATAAACACCCGTTCTCCTGTCAAGTCTCTGTCTAGAATCGAGTCACTCGGCGAACAGTGAGGTAAGTCACCGTGCGAGTTTAGACCTTCATCATCAGCACATCCCTCCAACGTGAAGTTGAATCGTGCATGCAGAGGGTCAAAGACTGAGTCAACCAGTTTCCAATCAACTGAACGTCTGGTTACAGTTTTACGACTCTGTCTCTGCTTAATCTGACGACGACGACCTGCTACTTGCGTTACAGGTGTCGCAACTGTAGTCGATGGAGATGTCGAAGGTGTGTCGACGACCTCTGTCGCTAACAGTGTCTCAGAATGAACAGTAGATGTAGCCGGCTGCTCCAGTTCATTTGTAGAACAGCCTTGCCACCATCATTGCTTCTTAGGTTGCATCGGTGCCTTGCCTTTGAACTCCGGGCATTGGAACAAACGGTGTCCCTTCTTGTGGCACTTGAAGCAGAGTCCTTCGTCCATGTGTCGCTTGCGCTCCTCAGCTGTCATTGCATTTGCGAGTGAATTAAAATCTTCGCGACCAGATGTCTGACCGCGTCCACCATTGTTACCACCTCCACGTCCACGTCCGCGGCCACGTCCACGGCCACCTTTGTTACGTTTCCAGACGTTAGAGGCTTCCTCGAGAGGGTCCTCAAAGTTGCGCTTGCGCGTAGGCTGGGCAGATGGTCCAGCAGCAGACCTTGCATTGCCCAGTTCCGGCGAGTCTGTCACAACGTTATTCAAAAAGTTTTGCAGCTCCACTAGCGTAGTCTGGTATCCTTGCTGAGCTCGGTGTGACTTAGCCAGTCTCTTGAGCGCATCATTCGCTAGGCCATTAATGAAGCGTACACACTGTACCTCAGCTGTCAGGTCTTGACGAGATCGACGTAAGTAGTCGTTGTACTGTTTAGTGAAAACCGCGTAACTCATCGTGTTGCTCTGCGTAAAGTTCATCAAAGCGTTAATAGCTTCGTCCTGAATGTTCGGAAGAAACGTAGACTTGCGTAACTCCTCAACAAGCTCGTTGTACGTAGATGGAATTGGAGGCTGATTTTTCCGGTTCAACCACCACCCACCTAGGTGTCCAGAAAACTGTGAAGTAACCCAGAACACTGCATCGTACGAGTCAGCCGTAATTCCAAGCATTATAAAACGCTGAGGCTGTGCTTCGAGCCAATCCTCCAGCTCATTAGGCACGCGACCACTCTGGAACGGTGAAGTAATAGCAGCCTTACGCTGAGTCTCCGTGAGGGTCACAGCTAGTCCAGCCAAGTTGTGAGTAGGCATCGGCATTCCCACTCGTAAATCTGTAGGTCCTTCTCCAGTCAGTCGGTTGATGTATCCACGAATCAGCAGCCAGACAGAACCAGAGTCGACCGTCGTAAACCGGGGGTGCATGTGGAACTGTCTCGGGATAGACGTGTCGTCTTGCATGACTGGAACATGTTGTGTCATTGCTCGATAAAAAGATTCCCACTCAGCCACGTAACCAAAGTGAAGTAATTCACTCTTGTGCTTCTTAGCACGAAGTAACCCTGTCTGTGCGGGCGTAAGAGTCAGACCGTCAATGTTGATGGTTTCCGGTACAACGTAAGTATCATCCGGATTAACTGTCGACTGTGCCAAAACAGCCTGCTCGACCTGAGCAGGTGTACGTATGTTGTTCGTAGCAAACAGGACAGGAATAGAAGCCGAGTACACGTAGACAAGCTGTCGTCCTTGAGGTAGTGTAACATTAACAGGTTCACCACTCAACAACGTCAAATCATCCGGTGTCAAAACAAGACCGGTCTCCTCATGTAACTCGCGAATAGCAGCGTCGACAGGCTCTTCGTTAGGTAAGACAGAGCCAGCTGGGAACCAAGTTTTACCAGAACGAGGCTCACGCTGAAACACCAACTTCAAGTCCGACGATTTAGTTCCTCCAACGTGAATTACTAAAACCACGTAATGTCCTGCTCCGAGAGAAGCCATCTCAACTCAAACAACGTCGAGCAGATCAACGAGCAACGAAAGCGTGCGTCGACCAAAGAGCTCCGAAACCAGTGTGGCGGTTAGCCTCTGAAAGCTAAACGCTAGCACAAATCTGTTCTAGTCTGTCTAGTTCTGTTGTTGCAAGATGGCAAAAAGATGTTGTCGAGAGGACAATTGATGAAAGATGTCTCAATGCTGTACTTAGGCAGTAGATGTTGTAAGTGAACAAAGGAATTGTTAAAAGGTTCTGTCACCTCCCTCTACTGCACTGGGCTTAAATAGGTTTCAGCCCAGACTAGTTACGCCTGCAAGCTTCGCTTACGTGTCAGGCGTTGGTGCTGCTCAACCGTCGTCATCTGTCCTCGAGACACGGCCTGCCTAGCATTGGGTCTCACGACGCGGCTCCTTCTGCATTGAAGAGCTCGTTCTGGCGCGTCATCTGGCTGGTTAGATTAATTATGCATATCTGTACGTACCGGGAGGTACTGGTCGTACTGTAGCATCAGCACCATTACAATATTGCAGTAGCGACGTACCCACGAGTATACGTCCGTCCTGTGGAAAAGCACGAATTGGAATCCGTAACGAGTACCTGTACAATGTCCTGCAATGTACTGTTGCAGGACTGTACTCGTCACAATGATGCTGTCGCTTCCACGTACAACGCCAAGACATAAAGCTCACCCGCCTTGATGAAGACGTAAATGCCGGGATCCACCTTGGATTGGGTAAAGCCATACTCCTCTAGCCATGAAGCTTGTGATGGTCGATTATTCCACACAAACTCACTTGAGACATAAGACTACGAGAAGCGAATTATTTTCGATCGGCTCGTTGTACGATCAGCATCCCCGACCTCCCGCGAGACGCTCGCCGAAGAATATGCTGCCATACTGGCCGAAGACGACCCCCTCCTTCT